>JAUKWC010037510.1:0-14512 GCA_032356245.1 Endocladia muricata
CTCCACAGCCTGTAGTAGATCATCTAGTACTACTAGGCCAGGAATTTGGAAATGTGCAGTTCGAAGTCCAGTATTAGTTGACCTAGACGTCCACTTGGTGGACATCCGAGTCTAGTAATACTAGACTCGGATGTTCACCTGTTGGAAATCCGGGTGTAGTAATACTAGACCTGGAAATGCAAAATTTGGAGTAAACCACGGGCCTTACTAGACCTCGTACTGCCTGCAGTGGACGTCCGCATCCATTTCCGGAAACACGGACGTGCACCATACATCCCGCCCAGCCCATGTTCGGAGTCTGTAATCGCACGTGACGGAGGGGTGCTGCTCGCCTACGCACGCTGCCGCATCATGACCACGACAGTCCCGTCGCTTCGTGAGCATTTTCGACCTTAGGGTACCTGCACAGATCTGACAAGATGATGGCCCGCGTTACAATGGTTCGAATAGGACCGGCGATAGGTTCCCGATTACAAAGGTCTCGCCCGCGTGCCTCCAAATTACCGCAGACCGTATGAATCCTTAATCATCTTTCAATGTCCATTATTACGGTACTACCACATCTCGATTCCCACCACTCGGTGCACTACCCGTCCGCGACTTCATGACACTTTTTGTCTCACATAGGCAGTAGCATAATTGGTTGTTGAATGACAGACCCGTCTTCTACTGTTAGCACTCGCGCGAGCACTAAGCCTAGTACACGCCTGGTGCATGTGCGAGTGCTCAAAAGGGGTTCTGCGGTCCTGTGCTCAGTAGATACCAGATGATAGCTCCATCCATCGATGATGTCATAGTTCTCCGTTCCCACCCTCCTCCCACCATCTCTTCTCCCTGTAGCTCACTTCGCACCCGTTCAATATGCGCTGCAGATTGTGCCGTACTCTCTTTCCAAACACGAGCAAAAATGTCATTTCCAATCACAGCGACCGGCCAAGATAGAACCTACTCCTCCAGAGGGCTCGCCTACTTCGCAGTCTCCTATCCACTACGAGGACGACGTCCCTTTCGACCAGGCTGTGGTGCATCCGCTTTCTGTACCCCCATCCCACTAGATCGGATACTGTCGCGACCACAAGTGAGACCGATCTCTGGAACTAGTCTATCCTAGTTTTTCTCACCAGACTGGAGGGGACAGATGGCCGGCAATCTTCTGGAAACCTGCCCTCCATACTGAAGGACCCCGACTTCTCTCTCTCGCGCTTTGGAAACCGCATTTCCTCATGGAAGGTGTGTCGCTCCCAAACCCACGCAGTTCTCGGCAAGAGACTTCACGAGCAGGGCTCCTTCGCAACCCATTTGTTCGACGACATCAGTACATCCCGTGAAGCTGCCTACTTCTAGGACCCCATCCCCGTGCTGCGAATGCAAATACCTCAAGCAAACAAAGAGTCTCCCCAGTAGCTTCCTTACGGACACGCCCCACAGAACAAAATGCATCTCTTCACGCATACACTACACACTGGCGTGTACCGCCAATCCGTCGAGAACCTGGGGGGAACGTCATCATTAGCGAGCTCGAAGGTGTCAACTGGGACACAAACATGTCGGGGAACCGCTCGCTTACAGGTTGCCTGCAGATCTATACAAATCAGTTCGCATACTCTCTTAAGAACGTAGCCCTCGTTACCTAACTAGTGTAAGAAGTAACAGATATCACGAGTGCTGGTCACCGACTTTAGGCTACTGCGCGCCGACAGTAAGATCCTGAAATGTAGCGCGATGCTCAAGCGTACTGTTCCTGTTCTCATTTTGAGTTTCCATAGTAGAGTCTGCTAGGGACATTGCCCCGCCACCGCACAACAATTCACGTACGAGTTCACACAACTGCCACTGCATGATTGACGAAAACATGCTTCCAATTGCAGCCGGATGCTGACGCATACTGTCGACTTCACATCGTTCGAGCCGGACCTAATTTCTTCCTCCAGTATACATCTACCTATCTTGAATAGAGCGAGCGGAGAACCAACACCAAGACTTCACTTCGCCTTCGCCGTAGCCGTGCTACAGGGATGCTATATCTGATCCTCGCAAGACAGTTACAGGTCTACTGTTTGGCATGCGCCGGACTAACGCAGTTGACTATCACTCGCGCAATCGGACAAATTTAACGCGAATTAAAAAAAGACTTAATTGATGATCCAGGATGGCTATAGTACGGTCCCGAAAGTCAGTGCAGAGGGTTTTCCCCTCCCTCTTGGCATACATTGTCAGCAGAAGTTTAGTTCTTCCGTCGGGAGCTGAACATCACCGAGTATAACCCTGTGTCTCCAAAGACTGCTGATGATATACGATATGCGCGGTATTCTCCAGTGCAATGGCGCACAATCCGTCGGGGTGCATTGAACAGTTCAGAGGACCTAGGTTAAGGATATTTCCCTGAGGTAGGCTATAGGTCTCCGTGCGTCACCGAGGTATGTGGGGTGAGGGCAGGAACCGCAGCGCACTGCCCATCTCGCAGAAAGAGCTGAATTTCTTACTAAGGACAAATGAGTTGCTAACCTCTCAGAGGAAGGGTATAAACCTATTTCAAGGGAATTAGCAAAATACAAGATGTTCACCGGCATACATAGTGCGGCGCTCGTAGTCGGGCAGGACGTTTAGTGACACGCGCCGTAGGCATAAGCGCTTGGTTTTCAGTCCAGATCTGCGCGTCGGCGAGATCCAAAGTCTAAACTCTGAATGCAAAGGGCACAAGTCCTCGCAAGAAAGCCTTGCCGAGGCCTGGTCCTACCGATGTGGTGCACTGCCGATCGATTATAATCACTTCAATCAGATTATGAATTGGGAATAGGAAAAGTGTACGGCCTCGCAGGAGAGTCCTAGTCGCGGTTGGTCGTAGCAGTTGGACGTACTGTCAAGTAGGTCACGATCGCTTCGAAGGAAAAAGAGAGCGGAAGCGGCAATTCTATACCTGGCACGCGCAATTTGCACGCTTTCAGGCTCCAGAGCTGACCTCACTCTCCCTGGCAGACTTAGTTTTACAACAAGAGCTACGTTTTCCATATATTTACATATCCAGTTCTGCGTGGGCGGTTAATCTGCACCATCTAACTGCAATTAGATCTGGAACTTACAATCCAAACCTAAACATGAGCCTCCCGTGTGGCAAGGCTACCTATTAAACAAACACATACTATAAAACAGCTTCGTATGCATGGACATGCCCGCTCGGTCAGCATCATGTGCTGCACCAAAGTGGGTACCCGTATATCAGTGAGCTTTTTGCATTGTAGGTCGCTGACCAAGTTGATAGAATGGAATACATGTTCCGGATCAAATAGCGCTGTGATCCCTCTCCAATCTCAGGGGTGCAGTGTTCCGCGTGTACTGCGGTATGCATGCGATGATCGATCTGCACGATGGATTCCACGAAGGTACAGTGAGTCTAAACAAGAATGTAAGTTCTATGGACTGTTCAGTTGGAGTAGACACGAATACATGAGGCACGTATGTCAGAAGTGCTCGGAAGGCGCTTAGTGGATCCCAGTGAAGCTACTTCGCAATCGAGTGAGACTAACCCGACATAAAGTTTGCAAAACATGAAGTTGACAGCAACTTCGATACGACTAGTATCCATACCAGAGCACTAGTTGCATGTCACGTACCTGTTATTGTCATCTAGCTTTGCACACAGTGGCATGAGTGTGTCCTCCACGCTAGTGAAGCGTAGGTAGAAGCCGAAAGCAGGTGGTGTCCAAACACACTTGCGGCATTATCTTTGTCGTCTATACAGAAGGACA
The DNA here is from genome assembly GCA_032356245.1 of Endocladia muricata. Taxonomy (NCBI): domain Eukaryota; phylum Rhodophyta; class Florideophyceae; order Gigartinales; family Endocladiaceae; genus Endocladia; species Endocladia muricata. The sequence goes on from JAUKWC010037510.1 coordinate 3,747, forward strand.
ACCACTCCGGTGTGCTCGGAATATCGACAGTTAGGCATTACTGAACTACCCGTGTGGTCAAGTGGGACTGAAAACAGTGCTGCATGCTTCCGCCAGCACATGGCTAACTCTGAGAGCATGTAAGTGCTATAGCGAGCTTGCTTTCTCACGATAGTTCTATCTCTAGTTACGGACAAATTATGGTGGAGAAGACACTAGGCGCATAACAGGACTCATATGTTCCACTCATGAGAAGTGTATGGGAGGGATTAACAATTAGACATGAAATTGACCGATGTTTTAGGTTTTGATGCTATCCGAACGCACTGTTCCTCACTGTCAGAACACATTTGAATTTCTCGAAGTGTTCTCGAAACTAGTTTTTCTTGAGCAGTCTGTGAGCCACTCGATGTGTGACGTTATACTTCAAAACAACAAAAGCACAAGAATGAAGTATACAGGTATGTAAAGTTTGCATAGTCATAACACTGACATTGATCATGCGTGAATGTAAGAGTATGTTTTGAAACTTTTTTTCTGGCCTCAGTTGTGACTTCCCGCCGGTACCACAGATACTGCTACAGATACTGCCGGCCGTATGTAAATCCAGATTGTCTCGCTTGAGGTCAACGTTGACGGACATACTAGACGGTTAAGGAGACTTTTCCTTTCGCTATTCCAGGTACCTCCCTGAAGCTCACGGAATACTCTGTCTGGACGGTGTGGAGCTGTAGAAAAAGTTGCCCGAATTTCTGCGCACGTAGAGACTGAGTGCAATACAGTTTGGCACCCTTTGTCTTGAAAATATAGGGAGGTTAGGAAATAATACACGTATAACAACGAGCATATTCACCACCCGTAGTATATAATTTCCTTTGCTTTGTCGAGGGTCAGTTGGCCTCATACAGTATGTGGCCAAGCTTGACCTGCATCAGTATATGAAACAAAACCCGATGTCCAAAAACATGGGTCCGCATCTCTGGCGATATACCATTACACTATGACACAGGACTCGACGTCGAGATTGCTTACAGTCCGTGTCTCCGGTTCTTTTCGCATCTGAACAGCCTCTCGCAGCTGCTCTGATTAGGTGCAGTGGATGCGTCCTGCGAAGGTGATGGCGCGTGTTCCACAACTGCCCCTCCCTCCACTCTTTCGGTTCCGCCCACCCAACACGCGCACCTCTTCACACTCTGTGTGCTCCGTCCCATTCTCCTTCAAGACCGCGAAAGCCTGTCCCCTTCGCTCTCTCGACGCCCACTCATGGACCCCCCGCCGACCTTCTTCTTTGCATTCCCCACCGCCGTGTTTGCGCACACCCCACTCGTCCCCCCCGTGCAATCTCCTGCCTCACCCTTGACCCGCACCGCCGGACACTCTGCCAACTCCAACGTACACACGCCTCACGTGTTGGATTCCATCCGCATGCAACCATGATCGTCGTGCAGGAGACGCCGCACAGGCGTGTCATGTCTGACGCGCGCCGTCCGCGTCGCGTCGCGTCGCGCCGCCCCGCCCCACCCCGCCCCGCGTGAGTCGCCTCGTCGATAGTATTGCAAGCGCAACACAGACGCGTCACGCGCCAGGAATGGATCGTGAGGAAAGCTGGCGAGGAAACGCAGTTTTTGCGGGGGCGGCACATGCCATCACGCTCACACTGCGTCGGGAGGAAAGTCGAGCCGGGTGGACGCGCTGTTTTCGCCTGTTGTGAGTGGTGAGTCGGAGGCGAGGGAGGCGAGAGACGCAAAATGATGGTGAGTGCTCTCGGGCAGCGGGAGTAGGATCGAAAAGAGGGCTTTGAAGCGCAGAGGGGGGCGAGCACGGCCAATACTGATCCCGGTCGGAATCGTCATGTCTGTGTCCGCGAATGGCGGCGTCTGCTGCGGTTGACTTGGGTGCCGTCTCTTCCTTTATCCATGGCGGATAGGGCACGCATGCACCTGGAGAATAGGTTGGACTGGTTTGGCGGTGAGAGGGCAGTTTTCCCTTATTGGCTATCTGGCGAGGTGTGTGAGGGGGTGTGTGCGGTCGGAATGCAAGTGTGTGGGTTTCTGCGTGCGACCGAAGGCGACAGCAGGGGCAGATGCGAGAGGCGGTGTGTTGGATTGTCCTGTGTAGATGTGCTGCTCACTGCAATGCTCACGGGAATGTGTGGACGGTCGGAAGGGGCGAAGGTTGGATCAGGAAGTGGGGGCGGAAGGGATGCGGTGAGGAAGGGATGGGGGACAGGTTGTATTGGGACAGGGAATGGGGATATGTCCATTTGGACAATGGGCGGAAGCGTGCTGTTTTGTCCGTGCGCAGCTATACTTTGGGCGGTCGTGGGCTTGTGGCGGAAGAGGCCTCCAGCTACTTCGTACCTTCGGCAAGCCGGAGACCTTGTGGGGTTTTGGACGTGAGGCGTGCCTCGCTTGCGTCTCGTTTCTCAACCCGGTAGGCAGAACGTATATGATGACTCAGTTGTTGAGCAGTCGGGCGACGTGAACAAACCGCCATACGGACCTGTGGGGGGGGGGTTGAGTTGGTGTCTGTTGCCTTTTTCGGCAAAAATGCAACTCAGTCCTGAGGAAGAAGAGAATCAAACAGACTCGGTTTTCGAGCCTCTGCAAAGTCTTTCATGATTGCCCTTGGGGGTGTTCTAGATCTGAAGTCTCGATGTTGCTATATTTCTTGCGAAGGTGCACGAAGGATCTTGCAGGACCCTCCCGATATCTGTCCCTGTCGCTGTCATTATCGCCAATACTATGCTCCGATCAATTATCCGAGTTACCGCAACCATGCGACCGCCCAAACGACTCAAGCGGTAGCTTGGAACATTCTCGTGGTATGCTAGCGCCGCAAAAAGACGAGAGATCGAATTACGGTGGAGGGCGGTGTCGAACAGAATATCACGCGGTAAATGTGAATCACAACTAGTTGCCTAGATTCTATTCCTATCGTTGAGTCCGTGCACGAGATAGGACGTTGCACAGACAATCTCAGTGAGCCAGCTGCAGTCGGGTAAGGAGTAGCTCACGAGGCGTTGTATATTCAAACTCGCCATAACCGCAATATCCGGGCACTGCTAACGATTCATTATGAGTATCACTGCATTTAAAGGGTATGTTTTTAGGGTTCGAGTCCTTCAGCACTTTTGGCTATTTCGCGTAGTAGAGAACATGCTATGCACCGCTCCTCAATCCCGCACACCATTACTTGCCTTAACTAGAGGGAAGCTAGTAGCAGACGCTCATTGTGTGCTCTTACGTTCAGTCTTGTCAAGGGCCACGAGGTGGTTTTCAGGGTTCCAGAGGAGTACCCGAACACAGTACATTCACGAGCATCACCGAACATACAAACAGGCATCAAGCTGTAAACATGACATCTGATAAAGACATTAAGAAGGCTTACGTTTTCGTTTCCATCCAGCTTCTCGACTATGTACCACATTTGTCCGTGATACTATTACTGATGTCGCCCAGAAAGCTGCAGTACCTTCCTTGGACTTCACTACACTTCCACCTCGCTGGGACCGCAAAGGTGATGAGCATATCGTGGGACCACCCGCCCTTGGAAGCAATTTATTCAGCCCGACCATCGTACCCAACTCCGGAGCTAACTCTCTGTCACCGGTTTGTCTCGTGGCCTCCTCCACATCTGTCACCCAATCTTGACTAGAGATAAGGAGTCTGACATCTGCGTCTCTCCTTTGTAACAAATTTTCTCTGCGTATCCGAATACTGAGGCGCCCCCCGTGGGGTACGTGACTTTCCCATACCCGTCGATCTCTTCACAGTTACAGAAACTACTTGTCCCTTGATGACACCGACGGGCGTTATCAAATGAATGCTATGCGATGGTGGTTTCCGATCACCCTCTATCGCCTCACTGCCGAGCACGACACCGAAGAATTATCTCGTCTTCCGAACGCGAGGGGACTCGAGCAACTCCACTATTGCGTCGCGGCCTACAGTTACAGATGCGAGCACAGCGCCCTAGCAGAATTTTTGGCTTGCAGCTTAAGTTCACTCTTGACATGGAACCATTGCAAATGTATTCAGGCACTGTAATAGAATAGCCTCGCAGCAAACAGTACATCTGCACATGTTCTGAAGCTGGGCGCAGATATCATTTGTTTTGCCACGGCGCTTTTTTTCGACGAGACTCGTCTCCGGATGACCCTCCCGTCCAGACTGGTCTGCGTTCATCTCTGCACGGTAGCCTGCTTGTTCTGCTTGTAAGGAGGTCGGTCCTTTCCAGAAAAACCCAGACGTACACGGTCAAACTGCTTCGATAAGAACGAAGCTCTGGCATTGGGAGAGCAGTGCTACCAAACAAGCAAACTGAGCATGGCTCGGCAATTCATATAGTTATTCATGACCTGTCACGAAAAGTGCAGGCAGGTCGGTGTTGATCGCAGTGGTCTCTACGCTGTAAAAGTGTTCACAAAAAACTGCGGGGGAGAGGGAAATCTGTTGACACTTTCGTTGCTGCACTGCTGTAGCATCGGGCTATATGGGTTTAACGAAGAGTCACAAAGTGATTTGGAAATATACAGGCGCAACAAGTCGGCCAACTGACTGCCGAGAAAGTATGTAATTTCGGTAGTTCATGTGATGAATATACTAGTTGTACGTGTAGACTATCTCATTCCCTTCTATGATTTCAAATTGCAAGGTTGCAGACTCCGTTACAATCAAAATCTGATAGCGGAACAAGTCCGCCCAGTTTTTCAACAGCTCTACTCTACCTGAATAGAGTATTTCACGGGCTTCAGGTAGATACCAAGAACAGCGAAAGTGGACGTCTCCTTGCCCCATTAATATCTCCGCGAAAGTGGACCTCTTTTGAGCCCCAAATGTGAAGTAGACACTAGCGGTTTTAGTGTACAAACATTCTGCACGTAATTGCTAGCTAGCTAGCGGGCAGCTGTACACCTCAAAACTCGGTTCGCAGCAGAGAACTAGCCAGCCGTGCGTTTCAGCTCAACTTGGAGTACTTTCCGAGTTCGTCAACAGTAGTATTTTTGTTTAAACCAATGCATTCAAAAGTGGCGAGAGGAGAACACACCCTTCGCAATGTCCTGTGGGCGTCTTCTGTAAAATAATTTTTCGGAGTTTGTTCCAGCATCATCAAATAATTTGTCCTGGGAAATGAATTTAAGAATAGAGACGACACACAAAAGCAATTCACAACTTACGTGTGTCACAAGTTTCTTATAGTTTTTGAGCGAGTATCTTTTCCGCAAGTGTTCTTTTGCTTTTTCTCGGAATACAGTATAAAAGGAATCTTCCAGCTAATAGTTGACATCGTCGACCAAGCTCACCTCCGAAGCAGTAAGTCAACAGTTCGACAAAAACATTCAGGCTCGACTACAGTGTCTACTGGACAGGTTATTCTGTCACAACTACTTTCTATTCAACTACGCTCCTCATACTGTATGAGGTGGGTACAAGGCGTGGTATCATTTAAACTCAAAATTAGTCGAATTCTTAGGTATTTATACCATTCGAGAGCTCTCGGTCTTCTCTGTTAGAATAGGGTTAAAATTCTAGAATTGTTTTGAAACTAATTTGTGTTGTGCCAACTAGCAGCCTAACTTTGCACTTTGAAAAGGAGAAAAGTCGAGAACGAAGCGTATACATATGCAAATGTTGTATTATCATAATGCTGTCATTTCTTTGGCGTATATTTACGAATACTGCGTGCAATGTTTCCTACCTCACTTGCGACCATCGGCTTGCGCAGTCGACATCATATCAATTATATATTTCAAATGTTCTTACTTGGAAAATTGTAACGCGAGTGAAATCGAGTGGCCTCATAAAAGGTCAATTGTCCAATAGAAACAAGCTTTAAAGGCATTGACACGTTGAGAGCGGTATGCAAACAACACATTCGTAATAAAGTACTACAGTATTCAGTGTTTTTCGAATCTACTCCTGTTGTTGTGTTGAGCACGTGAAAGAGTCGTAGCAGAATCCCAAGTCGTTCCATCTACTTTACGTATAGAATTTGCTACTGCCTCCTGCACATCGAAGCATTGATTCATCATGCAGCAAGAAATGAGATTGAAAGTCTCGGCTGCGCTCAAACAACGAGATATCAGCTGTGGCAGTACATATATTGAAGAAATGGTTTATCGGAAAAATCAGAGAAAAAGTTGCGCATTCATTCAGAACAGGAGAGCCATATAAGTTTATAATATATGAAGTGCAATACATAGCTAACATAAGGGGGTGGGGGTTTTTACTGGACCTCAGGACTGCAGAGGTAAGTCAGCGCGCATATTTTGTAGTCGTCCTTGGCATGAATTGTGTGTATATGAGAACCATTGCGGTTCTCTAGAGTCATAAGAACGAGAAACAATAGTGTATTGTTGTGAGAAGTGAACCCTTGAAGAGGACTCAATTCTGAACCCTGACTTCTGGAGCAAATGGATCAAGATTAAGGGGGTTGGGGGATAAGGATAGGGGGATTAGGGGATATGAAAGTATGAGAGAATAGGGGAGTAGGGAATTGGTGAAACGCAATGAAGGAATGGTGACACTCTGCATGCGTCTAAATGTCTTCGAAAAGACATTGCGCAGTGAAAAGAATAGAATTTGATTTAAAATTACCAAGGAGGGCACCAGATTACTGTATGTAGTAGTGTTTGACGAGGTTTTTTTTTGTAATGATTGAACTACGAAGTAGAGAATATATATGTAACATGGCTGCGGCATCATTCTTATTTATGATCATGCCAGCAGTACGTGATACGTCCCTGAACAGAGAGACATAGAAGCGCATTTTGGTGACGTGTACGACCGTTATCACAGAAAGGCAACCTGTAATGTTTGAGTACGGTGGTTTAGAACATCCTCTCGGAGATTTATGAGACCCCAGACCGAAAAGGTCGCATCGATGATGCCTTTCCGACAAGCTCACTCATGGTGCGGAGGTTCTGCGCAATACTGACATGATATATAAATCTACAAACGGTCATACAGCTCGAAGTAAATCAACGCTTTGAGTCAAATTCCCGAGTAATAGACAAAGAATACATTGATGTGTACCTGATACGAGCGAATCTATTTCCAGAGATGATGTGATGTGTACGTATGAAGGACGTATGTCAAGACATCTACCTTCAACATTATTCGTGAAACTTGATGTGCTTACATTGACCAACATACGTTTTGGACATGCTTGCTTTCTTACGGGCAACAGCTGGTAGGGCAATTTTACCAAAAGGTATTGACAATGACTTCTAACCATGTGGCTTCAAAGAATAGTTTGAGATCGCCGACGGCACATGCATCAGAAACACCGTTGAAACCCTACACCTAAAGATAGCGTGAAGTGTGTTTAAAACATCGGTATTTCGTCGTGAAATCGCCCTGCTCCATAACAGTGACCGCATGGATTCCTCGTTTCCCACGATCATGGGTAATCTAGTTTGATTCGCAGAAGAGAAAAGAAGAGGTAGATCCCATTTCGGCAAACTATGTGGGCAGATCCACTAAACGAATGGGCTGCAATTTCGACGTAAAGTGCAAGTTCACAGAGGATGAATTCCTCTCACACCCATTCCATATCGGATTTCTAAGCCTAGAGCACGTGCGCAGTATACATCGATAGCGTATTCGAGCTATCAGCACAAGGACGTCTTGTGCCCGTTAAAAACCCATCCCATAGCATCACGCCCCTCCTATTCTCGACCCTGATTGGATTTTATGCGAGAGTCTCATCCATGTTAGATACACTCTCAGGAGATCCTCCGTCAACGTCATTCACCTCTCTCTCTCGCACGTGTAATTTGCATATCTTCACTTTTTTTTGTCGCGTATATGTACCATGCGACGGGCAGACACCATACTTGTATAGTGTATGAAGTCTCGTCCAACACGTCGAAGCCCGAAGGTTTGTCATACATGCGTTGTTTTATTCACCGTGCACAGTTTGCGAAAAGGTTGTCTGATACTTATTTTGGACGTTTGGCCTCATATGGGATCACTTTCCGAGCTGATGTTGGTTGGTCAACAAGGCGCCCATTTTAGCTGATCTTGGTATCTACTTGAAGCTCTGGGAGTATCATGTTCGGGCAGAATGGAGCTATAGCACAACTTGACAGACTTTGTTGCCTAATCGCCGTTCAAGTGCGACAGAGTTTGCATCATACACTCTAGAAGATGAGGTTACCTTACGCATAACCACTAATACATTCATCACATGTATTTTAAATTTCACAATACTTTCTCGGTAGTCAGTTCGCCTCGTATGGGGCCAAGCTTGAGCTCTTACAGTACAACTCAAAATGTAATGTCCGGTACTGTCGACAGTAGCTGGCAAAGCATCTCAATGTCGCATTCTGAATCGCAGCTTTGGAGCAATGCACCGTGGTAGGCTGATTTCCAGTCTTGTTTTGATGCACCGAATACTGCGGATGATAGCAACAATTTGGTATAAAACTGGTGTTCTTCTCACAATACAGACATCGTCTCAGCAAATCCAGTTGTACAAGGAAATGTGACCAAAACGAGTTAGCACTTGCATTACAAGTGCACTTTCAGAGAGGCTTCACGCAGTTGTGTAGTGAATTTTCTGTGCCAACTTGCAGTGTATACATCTTCAGTTGGATGTTACACATCCCCACGTTGATTTACAGAATACTGCTTGCACACCAGCAGTGTACGGCACCAAGCTAAATGGGATGCTGTGGGTAGCCCCTCTATCCAGTAGAATGATTGCCTGGGAAAGTTTGGCACTGTTGTCACGTAGACCCATTCAGGTGCGCATGCAGTATTCGTGATCACTAGTACCACAGAACAGCAGAGCGAATACACTAAATATATGGTCTTTTCCTCCCGCTCGTGTACATATTTCTTCATTGTCATCGCAATCAATGCCGACGAGCTCCGTTCATGCCTCATCATATTGTTTCTTTGTTTGAAACTGATCGAGCTGCAGCTGATTTTTCAGATGCTCACATCCGATATTTTCATGATGAGCTGTAGATTTGAGTCAACCTGTATTTAAGGACCGCAATGGAGTTTTTTTGTACCGATCTCACTTGTCTACCCTGTTGTTTAATCTCTACCTACCTTGTGTCAAGAAGGAACACAGCTCGAAAAGATCATGAAGCTGTTGTTTTTCGCAGTTCTGGTGGTCTTGTCCACTAGCTTAACGAAATCATTCCCAGTCGATCCTGTAGTTCGACAGACACTCAACAGTCAATGCCCTTTGTCCGCGGTCTGCTTTGCTATCGATCAGTCTACTTCGATTGATGATCTCGAATATGACGACGAAATCAAGTTTGTGACAGACATAGCATCTCAACTTGACAGCTTGGCATCCAATCTGGAGTATTCCGCTGTTCGATTTGCAGACAGCGCATCGGTTATTCAGTCAAGTACCCCGGACCTTTCACTCTTCATCAACACTGTGACTACATCGCCCCGCATTTTGGGTGGAACAAACCTTCGCGATGGTTTAGAAAAATGCTTCGAGGAGATCGAGAATATTCCCGGCATTCGCATCATAGTATTGATAACCGATGGAAACGGCCGAGACCCTCGCCCGCTAGCAACCCAGTTGAAGATGATTGATGGGGTGAACATTGTCACAGTAGGGGTTGGGAACGGGGTTAATAGACAGGTTCTGCAAGAGACTGCGAACTCCCCCGATTTGTTCATCTCTACAACATTTGATCAATTACCTCAAGTAGTAACCGGTCTTGTTACAAAGGTCTGTGTCGTCGATGTGGATCTGATCAGTTGCCGCAGCGCATTTCGAGCTTGCGACTTTAGATTTCAAGGGATGGAAAGCCTCCCCACATTTTCGCTTCCTATACAGGCTGACACAACATTTACTCCACGCGTCATCTCCAAACAGGCAGATGAAGTCCTTGGGGTTCTAAATACGAACGGAATAATTTCCGAGTTTATATTTGACAACGGAGCAGTGCAACCAATTACGGATTTTGGACAACAGCCTTTTACACCCACGCACTTCAAGCCATTTTCCATTCCTGGAACCAAAGGATCTGGTATTGGGCACCAAGTATTTCAAGGTAACCAGTTTCAGGTTGCAAAGCCGAAGTGTGTCCGCATTTACTTTACAAGTTACCAGACTCTTTTCGCAAACACTGGGCTAGTACAAGCAAATTTGAATAATGTAGTGCGAAGCATGAACAAATGCGTCGTGTTCAGGACGGCGTAGTCTAGTACGATAAGCCGTCGCGAAGTAATATGAACGAATTTCGATCAGGACTCAGGAGACAGATTTGTCTTTATAAAGCATTCTCAACTAGTGAAAAGGTCACTAGTGCCTATTGCACCTTCCGCCTCATATAGGGCAGATCCGCCTCCTATGAGGCGAGATTTCATGCAACTTACTTTTATAGTTCCAGACATCCCCAAGACCTCGGCTTATACAGTTTTGTTTGTTTATCCGAGTAGAAGGATGGCGGGGTCAACGTTTCGAAGAATACCCACATTTCGAGTCGAGGTGCCTGTCTTTGCCAGAAAAGGCCTTCTTGAAAACAGCACATTCTTTAACATTGAAGAAAAACGTTTCTCGACTTTTTCCCGTTGTGACGTTCTGACTGCATCTTCAACTCTATCTGTTTCGTCCATCGACACCAGTTTGGGAACTCTACAAAATTTGGTTTCAGAGTTGTGCTTGAGGAAAGATGCTGCAAATGTAGCGTTTCCTGAAGAAGGCAAGAGCAATCCAGCAATGTTAGAAGACGTAGGTGAAAATATCTAATGAACCATTTTAATACTGTACGTCTATCCAATTCCGCCTCATGTGAGGCAAACGCC
>JAUKWC010037521.1:0-14505 GCA_032356245.1 Endocladia muricata
TGGGTTAACACAAGTAAAAGGTGTGTTTGCCTGGTAGACATATCTATTGTTTGGGTTGACACAAGTAAAAGGTGTGTTTGCCTGGTAGACATATCTATTGTTTGGGTTGACACATTTTGTGTTTGAATTTGCCATATCTTATCTAAAACCAAATTAATATCCAAAAAACAAACTGAAAAAAAAAATCCTCAAAAAGATTTAGTTGAATTATTTCTGCTGGTTTAAATTTATTTTTTTGCTTTAAATAGGCAACGAGTTCCCCTATAAAGTCTGAGATTTGCTTAACTTCCTTTTTTAATTTATTTTCTAAATATATGTCAACTTTCGCATTAGAACGAACATGAAAAATATTGCAATTTAGCTGTAATTTAGATTCAATATCTAATAAAAAATAGCTTTTTACAATTGGATATTCCATATAAATAATGTTGTCAATACCTTTATAATCTAACCCTGACCCTAGAGAATAGGATGTACAGTTTACATTTTTCAAACCTATTTTATTGCACTCGGTTTTAAATTTTCTAGCGTAGCTAGCTAAATTGAACAAAATCATAATTTCGCCTTTTAAACTTAAAATCAATTCTAAAACTATATCTCTTCTACTATTAAAAGCATGCACTATATCAGCTAGCTTAGTTGCGATTACATTTCCTTTTAAATTTTGAGAAAAGAGATCGTCACGATTCTTATGATACAGTTTTGATTCGGTTTCAGAATTACTAAAATAAATATATTTCCTATTTTTTATAAAAAAGTAATCATAATCTAAGTTGCAATAAGAAATTATTTTTTCGGAGATTAAATCGTAATCATGAGCATGCCTAATCTTTCCACCAGGATATTCTTCGGCATAATTTTCTCGAAAAGCATAATAATGGGGATAGCCAAGTATTGCTCTATCTAGATAGCTAAAAGGAGTATATATATATTTAATATCCAAAGTAAAAGGAACAATATCTAAAATAATTCTATTTTCTATTTTGCTGCATAGTTTTTGAATCCGATTAACTTTATTGGATGTTACTTTTGCATAACGAGATGGATTATCTAATACAAGAACTTTAATTTTCTTCTGCTCAATCAAATTATTAATAGCTAGCCAAGTCTTGGTTTTTCCAATATCTTCGTAGCAGAAACAGTTGAATTTTTGATTTAAGGGATTGCTATTCTTAGGATTTAAATGTAATACTTCGCAATCTTTTATGGCAATTTCTTGGAGAGAGATCGCCAATAGCTTGCTCTTGTTATTTTTACTGTAAATCGCTTTTAGCACAGCGCTGTACTCCTTTTTTAGTGCAAATAAGCCAACAATTCTAAGTTTTGTCCTCCTCGATAAATAGAGATTCGCTCCTCTAATTCTTGAAATTTAGGATTTGTAAAATTTGCTAGCAATTTAGCAGAATTATAATTGCCAGAAAGTATTCCCGTTTTTGAAAATCCTAATAATCTCAATCCTTTAAATATCTTCTCCATTGCAATAAACTTATCTAATTGCAGATAAATTAAATCTTGCTCGAACAAAACTGGAAAATAATCTCTAGATTTTGCTTTTACTGCCCACGGGCGAATATGCTTTTGTCCAGATCTAGCGATCGCAATCAAAAATGGTGGTTTGGGAGGATGCAAAATAGTTCCTAAAATATCTTTTCTTGAGGGTAAGTCGCTAACAATTGGCAAATCCTCTTTGATGCCTTTAATTGTTGGATAGCTTTTCTTGGGAGTCTCTAACCACGACCAATTTCTAGCAAATAATTTGCTCCATTTTTCTTTATTCGGATTGAAATAGTAACATCTCAAATTGAGATAATAAACACAGCTTTTGCATATGTGAGGAGAATCAGGAATTTTTGCTCTTGAATGATCGGTAAAAGTTGGTTTTATCGCTTTTTCAATTGATAGGCTTGCCCCTCTAGCACCGCAAAGGTAACAGTGAGTAGTGGGAAAATTCAAACAAAGCTGTATTATTTCCATATTAAATATTCCCAAATAAGGGTCGTTATTGTTCTGCCCAGATAAATGAGCAATTTAGATTTTTTACGCAATGGCGATCTTCTTGGCGATCGCCTACGTATATTGAGCAATTTGACTTCCCTTACTAACAATAAACTCTCAATTGTGGATATTCTGTAATTAGTTGATTCCAAATAGCAAAGTTATTTTTCTTCAACTCTCCTAAACGACCTCTATTAAAAGCAGTAGTTCCGATGGGGCATCCATTACGAATTGTCAATCGATCTTGATCATACATAGCAGGATACTTAAGCCTATACCTGTCGATAAAAAGCCAAACGTCTTGAACAGACCACCAACCAATAGGGCAACAAGACCATAACTTTTTACCCTTGTTAAAATGAAATGTGTTGTAGCTTCGCATTCGTTTTTTACGCCCGATAGATTCTTCGGCTCGAATACCCATTGCATATCCCCTAATTTGATTGTTTTCCTCCCACTCCTCCAGAGGATTATAGAGGAGTTCTTGATTGATCATTTTATCGCGCTTGTTATCCATGTTTTCTTCTAGAGGTAGACCATGATCGAGATATAGATGCCAAAGAGAACGAGGTGGACATAGTTCAATTAGATTTCTTTTTAGCTCATCCCGCCAATAGTGCAGCAGCTCAACACAATCATCCCATTCGGCTAAATAGCCTCCCTGATTTACCCAAACCAAAGGAATATCAGGATATATTCTGGTAGCCAACTCAGCAACAATCAAAGAATCTTTTCCACCACTTACCGAGACATAACAAGCCCCCTGACTCTTATCAATCCATTGTTTCAAAACAGAAATCGCTTTTTCTTCCTTTCGGGCAATCCAAGGAGCAGGAAACCCAGTTCCTATATTTAATGGCATTAAATAATTAAATCCTCTGGATTGTAGACTTTTTCTTCTTCTGCCAACTTTTTATTAAATTGAGCCAGTCTAGCTTGAAACTTTTGACAGCCAGTTTCAATATCTTCTTTATTTAGATAAAACAATTGGCACTGGGGATGTTTTTCAACAGCGATCGCAATTAAGCCATTGTTAATATTAAGCCCATAACAATAATTTGCTGCCTGGATATAGGCACAAATTTGAAGATAATAATCACCAATCCATTCTCTCTTTTTGGTATCAGAACTGGTTTTCCAGTCAATAAGGGTAAGTTTGCCATCAAAATCAGCAATCAAATCAGGAGTACCTGCATATCCCGAAGGATGATATATAAACTTTTCGATATGGCGTAAATTTTTTACCTTATCTAAAATTGGTTGCAGCGTATCTATCAAAGGTTGATATTGAGCTGCAACTTTTACTGATTCTTGGCGCAGGAAAGCCTCAATATAGCTATGAACATTAGTACCTCTTGCCTGAGATGCTTTTAAAATTGCTTCTGCTTTTTTTTCTCCAATCCTTTCTCTCCAGTTATCGATACTTTCAATATCTTCTAAGGATTTTGTTTTTGATAAGACAGAAGTAACTCCTGGCACTAATCCAATCTCTTCGATTTGATAATAACGAATCCCATTTTGATAAATATACTTTGCTTGGTTAGCCATGATTTTTTAGCTTAATTTGCGGGACAACTCTTTTATTTAAATTTGGCATTACACAAAGATCTTGATTGCATGGCAACCAATACGGCGGATGAAATCCCCACTTTAAAAGCTGAGTATTGGTTTCAAGTTGAGCAAAATGCTCAAAATAGATTGAATAGGGAATGGGGCGCATTAGCTTTCCATCTCTTTGGAGGCTCCAATCTTTTTCAATTTCCTCTATCTCCCACTTCCAAACCTGCCCATAGCCATAGGAACGCTTTTTACCTAATCCATAACAACGAGATAGGAGATGCTCTATTTTTGCTTTATCTCCTACACAGCACCAGTTAATAACTTTAATTAATTTATAGTAGAGGGGTAAATCATAAGCTTTCTCTTTACCCTGAGATGTGTCAAATTTAGGCTTGCGCTTGCCCCAATTAATCAAACCATCATTTGGCTCCCACCGCTTACGAAATCGACTTTTATCTTCGCGAATATAAGAATAAAAAGGGGCAGACACTTTGTAAATAGTTTGTTTTCCAAAAGATACTTGCGCCAAAGGAATATCAAAAGGTTGTATATTTTCTGCACTTACATTGGGGGTACTCAGTCCCCTCTCATCTAGCCAAAGCCAAGCAAGTAAACCATCGAGACTAGGAGAAAAGTTATCAGTTACCGCTAGAGGAGTTAAAATGTGAGCTTTAATTTGTAGATTTTGCAACTGCCAATTCCTCCAAAACCAAATGATCATTCAATAAATTTAAGTATTGGTTATCCTTAAAATCTAGACCACTTTGCAACAAAGCCTCTAGCTCAGTCAAAAACTTATCAAATAAATCAAGTTTCTCTTGACCATAATCCGATAATTTAATCGCCTGATTTACAGTTGCATCAATTATCTTTTCAGATGGGTCTTTTTTCCATAAGATAAAGCTTACAAGCCCATTTCCACGCGAATTCATTCCTCCGAGATAAGGCGAACGAGCAAATTCAACTAAACTTCGTAAAACAAATCCCGTTTCAATGTCAGTTAAGTTTGCATCCCATCGAGACACTAGCTTAGATCCCATTTTAAGTAGTCTAGATGAGGCAATCATTTTATCAGATTTATTTTTACTTCCTTTAATAATAGGCGCTCCAATATACTTAGAAAGTTGGGGGTCTTCTAAGCTATCTCTACGGGTAATTTGATTTTCTGTAATATATTTAGTCCAGGGTTTTCTTAGCAATCTAAGTTCGGGTAGTTTTTCGCTAAGAATCGTTTTAAAAGCTTGTTGCTCCTCTTTCGTGCTTTGAGAAAAGGGATCTGAGCTTAGTTTTGATTTTTTGTCTAAAATAGACTCTAAAATATTAATTTCGTCAGGTGCAAGTATGCCAGGAAGCTGACGATAAAAATATTCAATCGTTTCTAAACAAACTAAAAAGCCATTTCCAATATTAATTCGGCCAGGAATCATCTGAGAGGTATTTGAACCTAAAACGCCTTTTGGCTTTGCTGTGCCTAAAACCGATATCCAAGGTAGAATTTTTCTAATCTTATTATCCAGCTCAATATCTGAAGAAGTTGAGCTATCAATTCGCCCCCCTGCAAAAAAGGTATGGTGCAGATTTGGATCTAATTTGATTTTTAGCTGATCGCAAACATAGGTAATACCAACCCTTCTTAAAATTCGGTTTCTAATTGCATTTCCGCTAAAAACGAAGGATTTTGTTGGTTGATCATTTAAGTCAATCAAATCCATTGTTTTCAGGTTTGATTGATTTCCTACAGACTCCCCTATATGAGATAGACTTGATTCTAAATTTATTTGCAGAAACCACTGATTTGATGTTCGATCAAAAATATTGTAGCTAGATAAAAAAGAATCCTGTGAATCTTGTATTTTAAGCATATCTAAATTCCTTACTTATCTTTAATTATTTGATGGTTTATCCGACAAGTTATTTGGATAATTGATGGTTTAGTTGAGAGTAAATCTAAGATTTCATAATCTTCAAGCTTTGAATCTTGCCGAATACTCTCAATTGACCTAAAACCAGATATGCTTTCGAGTTTTTCTGGTCTTAAATGGCTGATTAACTTGTCTGACAAGGTTTGTATATATTGCTCAAGCGATTCGGCCGAAAAAGCTGCATTTTCAATAGATTTCTCTAGATATTTCCAAGTTTCGACTCCTTGAGATGGGGACTTATCAATATCTCGGCAACTAAATACCCAATAACTTAATAATGTAGCGATCGCATATTTTGTATCTTTAATATGCTGAATTCCATATTCTTGATTCATTGCCCTATCAAACTTCAATATAATTACTATAGCATATTCTATTAAAATTTAATAGGATATTTATTTAAAAGATATTAAAAATAAAACCATACTATATTTATAGTAAAGAAATAAGATATTATTTATAACAAGTCAATAACTATAGATTTTTATAGATTTCTATGACAAAAAATAAAACTCAATGCTTGTCTATCAACCTAGAAGAAAAAGAGGCTCAAGCTTTTCGCGAATTTCTGAAGAACTTGGGCTTTACGAGAGGTAAAAACGTAGATTTGAGCGGTTTTGGTGAAGCGATCGCCAAAGGAGAACTTCTTGTATTTAAAAGAAAAAATAAAATTTGCGAACTTGTACAAGATTTGATCAATAAAGAAGGACGCTACGACCTAGCTTGGAAAATTGGAAAACTGACTAATCTAGAAGAAATTTATCCAAAGTTTTTAGATCAAATCTTTACTCAAATTATTAAGAAAGAGCCATTCCGACTTGAATATATTGATGTTGCTGGCGAACCATTTATTTTCGATTGCTCCTACGCTCAAATATCAACTTATTCTAATAGACAATATTTAGAAATCAGGTTTATTAATAATATAGATAGCAATAGTATTTCAACCTTATCTAAAAATAGATGCTTAAGAATTGATCGAATTCCTGAAACATCAAATATTTATCCTCTAGAAGAAGTGAAGTGGAATAGGCTGCAAACTACGTCGATTCAATATCTGGTGAAGGGAAGCTTGGCTTTTGCTTACAAAAATAGGAACGATCCAAACAATGATATTGAAATCATATCTAAAACAGGGCAAGAAACTCAAGCTCTAATCTCTAAAGAAATTAGTAACGATTTCTGGTTTATTAGACAAATACTGACTTACGGTAGCAAAGCAACAATAGTCTCTCCGAAACCTTTAAAAGACAAATTTATCGTTGAATTAAAAAAAATTGTTAGTCAATATTAAACAAGCTCACTTTGACCGCTATCGAGGTACAGAGTCGAGTAATTAACACTTTTATTTTAAATCCATCAAATATTCAATTAAAGCAGACCATAATATTGGTGATGGTCTGCTTTGAACCTTAATTATCTCAGCGAGCTATAAGAAAAATATATAAATAAGACTCCGATTCTTTTAAAGTTAAAGGGAAGTTTTGAGTTATATATTTCTGTTTGATTAACCATTCTTGGCGACGATCAAATTATATAATTATTTTTTGAGCCAATTTTCTTTCCAAAATGCCTGACAACCATATTCGATTGCCAAAACTAAGCTGTCAAAAGTAAAGATGAAATTTTTCTGTTGAAGAATTTCATCTTTACTGGAGTCGGAGAGAGATTTTGCGTAAACTAAAGGCCGATCAATTTTGGCAACTTTACCCCAAGCTTTATCAGAAATGAATTCATACTTTTTATCTGCCAAAACCAACTGATGGAAATATGTCTGCACAGAATCCAAATAGCTCATAAAGGTTTCTTGCCCACCATAATCAGCATCGGCAGTAAAATAGTCGGAGTTCTTGGTAAAAGAGAGTTTTGTAGTCTCGACAATATTATTTCGATTTCGTTTTAACCAAAGATTTTTAAGCTCATTGAAATGGCAAAGTCGGCTTAGATCATTATCATCATCTAACTTGAAATAGTGGTAGTAATAAGATTGCCTAGAAATTAAACAGGCTATATTTCTAGACAAAGATTCGCAAGCGAATAACCCTTCCACCATTGCCGTTTCATCGTCTCCAAAATTCTGTCTCCAAATAGCCCAGTGTTTCTTCAGGTTATTTTGCCTTGCTTGTTCCTTACGATTAATTTTCGCTTCTCTTTTTACTCTTCTTAGCTGTTTGATTTCATGTTTTGATTGTGACATTTTCACTTATTGATTTATAATTTCGGTACTGCAATTAATATTACTATGATTAGTACAAAACCAAAACGAAGAAAGGTAAAGCCTTTAACAGTAAGACTTTCGATTGAAGAGTCTGAATTACTTAAAGCATATTGTGCAAAAACATCTCGCTCCCAAACTGATGTTATTAGGGAGTACATCAGAAGTTTGGAAAATAAAACTTGAATTTTATGCAAAGTGAAACATTTCAGGGGTTTTTCACTGAAAAACCTTGCTCTGAGTTGTTACCAGTAGAAGCTTTGGCTTTGGTAAATCGTTGGGCAAAAGTTAAAAATCGCTTTTATTACGATGATCTTGATCAAATTTACTCAATTAAAGACGACAAGATAAAGCATTGGTTGAAAACTGGTGAAGTTATTGCTACTAAAGTAATCACTAGAGAATCGTCAGCTTTCAAAGGAATGCGTAAAACGATCTCAAACGGTGGGAAAGATATTGCATGGTTGAATAACTATTCTTGGCACGATTATTTGAATGAAAAAGAAGATGCTGATTATGAATTTGTGCATAATTTATCTGGGACTGGATGCGATAAGTTTTATGTTCGATATCCAGAGAATATTTATAATTTTTGGCTGGAAGAACTTAAACCAAAAATAGAAGAATATAATTCAGCATTTGAGGTTTATAAGATTGAATTTAAAAGAAGACAACCTTTTCACAAGGAATATGATCGTCAGCTTAATAAACATAAGCAAGCGGAAGAAAAGGCTGCTAAATCTTGGGCAAAGGAAAATAGTATAAGGATTGCTAGATCCAATAGTGGAAAATCTATTAAAAAAGATTGGTTAAAACGATTAAAAAAACAAGGTTTTAAGTTTAATATATCCAAACCATCAAAACCTTTTTTTGATAAGCTTGTGCAGCCACAGAAAGTCGAATATCCAGACAAAAATTATGTTGTTACTTGGGAGACTTATTTACCTGGAAGTTTGCCCGAAGTTGAAGAAGTTTTAGGATGGATGCGTACAGTATTAGATTACAAAGTTGATTCTTGGGATATTGACGAGGATTTCGTTTGCTGTGAATTTGACCAAGCATTAGAAGAATACACTTTAGAGAGAGTAAAACCAGATATTCTAGTTATCTTTGAAAATATTCTTGCAGGAAACTTAACTGCGAACGAAGCTTACGAACAGCTTACAAACTACGAAATTGATTTTGAAGAAACCATTGGGATGAAGTATTGGTATTCTCATGGTATGGCTTGTCAAAGTGACTATGGAAAGTGGCATGAAATTAATTTATCCCCTACTGGAACTTGGCTAATTGAGTTTCAATCAACAATTAATCCCAATATAACTTTTCACTCGCCATATTCTAGGAATTTCAATTTGGATAAAACATCCTTACCAAAGGTAGATTCAGTCCAAAAAAACTTTGGAAGAGAAATCAATTCTGAGGAAAAGAAAAATTATCCGATTGAAGAATTGATTGAAATTTTAGGTTTTGAAGCTGTATATTTTTTTTATGAATTAAGGCAATATAGCCCTCAAAGAAGGGCAAGAAATAACGATTATATTTGGGATGATGATAATGACGACGATGGCGATTTTTTCTAGGCTAGAAACTTTTTACTTTTTACGAGAATAGTACAGTCGTTACCTCTCAACATATAGCATCTAAAGTAGGAGCGCAAATATTAGACGAAGATGGCAATGCAATTAATGCAGCTATAGCAGTGGGCTACACTTTGGCATTTACTTATCCTTGCTGTAGATGTTCAGGCACAGTCAAAAAACTCAACTAGCTAATGGAGATAATATCTCAAAGGCCGTATGCACTCTTCTAAAAGCCTCCGTTGTCCCACCCGTATCTGGATGAGTCGAGCGAGCTTTTTTTCTATAAGCAGCCTTGAGTTCTTGTCTCGAAAAAGGGAGCTTCAATTGCAGAAGATGAAGATAATTTTGGTATTTTCCTCCAGCATTGCTAGGCTGAGTTGACCTCCTGTAATCTTTTTGCCGTTGGTAATCCTGTTGTTGATATCTGCTCCTTCTAGATTCCTGTTTTCTAGATTTCTCTTCTCTAGACTCGGTTTTAGAAGCAAACCCCCATCGGCTATTGAAGTACTTGAGCCAATCTTGTCTATTATTTGCTATGAATGCCAAAATATCTTCGTAAGTCAATTCAGGATGTTGATCTTTGGCTTTGTGAAATGCCCAACCAGGCGCGTAATCGAACACCGTACAGAGCCAGCAAACCTCTTTCACCGTCAAAAGAGATTCTTCCAATAACGTCACCCAAATCCAAGCTGGCTTGTATGAGCGCTCATTGCAAGTTTTAACCTTTTCACCAAACAACTCTAGAAATTCTAGACGAACTTCATCCGTTGGATTTGGAGTTTTTTGTTGATGTTTACTGTATTGTTTTCGACTTTGCGAACTTGAAGCTTTGGTTTTTCGTGCTTTTCTCTTTCGATTACCTGTCTGCCTAGATTTTCGCGACCTCCTTGGTTCTTTTTCTGTGCGAGGATATTCAGCAGCAAATTTGATAAATTCTTCGACTGAATTACTTGCTTGCCATGCCCTTGTTCGTTTTACTCGCCATTTTCCCGATTGGGGAGAATAGTAGAACTGAAGAGACTCGATTTCGCACAGAAAAATCCAATCTTTCTGTTTATAGCAAATTCCAGCATTTTGAAAAGCTTGTTCTACATGAATCCAATTTTTCATGTTTTTTTTCTCTATTCTAGATGTTTAATATTTCTGCAATCGACTTATTTCTATTGACTCACTTACCATTGCCAACTTGACCATATTGCCCTCGATCGCTTCTACGGTAAAAGGACTGGCCCAGTTCCAATGCCCTGGACAATCATCTATCTCTACTTTATCGCCGACTGTGATGGCAAGCTGATCATCCGTCATACCTTGTTCTCGCTCGATTATAGCCTCTTTCTGTGACGGATGTGACGGCATTTTGAAAAACTCGCTTGATATTGTTTTTTCCTGCTCAACATCCTCATTTTTTGTATTACAGGTAGTTTTACTTTCTGCATTGTTTTCTATATCTGAAGACTTTTCAAATATGTCATCACACTCACCACACTCATCACTACCAATGCTTTCACCCATTACACTATCAATAACATCCGTCACCTTATCCATCACCATCGTCCACAGCCTATTTATTACATTTGTGTTATCTGGTTCTGGTTTAGCATTAACTACTACTTGAGAGTTACCCGTTATCATCGGTGGCGAACTATCATTTATTCCCCGAATCTTCAAACCAACAAAATACGATCCAAGGCGATCTCGTTCTCTTCTGATATTAAAACCAAGTTGGTTTTTACCCAAGTCAGACAATAAAGTAACAAATCGACGCAGACTTACAGCTTTAGTCCCGCTATTGTGACAATACTCGCAGTAGTTGGCATAAAGCCATTTATCGGTGTCCAAGTACCAAGTTGGAGAATTATTATCTTTATCCCGTTTGGCTACTCCTATGTTCGTTCTGGCATCAGGCTGATAAACCACAAAAGTATCTAACCAATCGGCAATTGGATTAGTCTCTACCAAAGTTCTAGCCTTCATCGCTAATAAAGAAGGTACATTCACCTCATAGTTTTTGACAATTGCAGTAGCCTTAGACTCGTTCATATCCAGTACCCAATTGAGTAAGCCAGGTATATAAGGCAAGAACTCACCGTACATTTCACCATTTTTATGCTCAATCAGGTTCTTTTGCTTGTCGCTCTTAATTTGGTTGAACATTGGTACGGATATCCTTCGTCTCGCCAGTCCCGATGTGTAATCGCAGCTTTGAATAACCTCGTTTGTACTGACAATTACCAAAGCAGAAGGAGAGAAACCACCCGTTGACTGTTTGAACTTGATCTCATAGGGTAAAGTGTCTTGTCCTGTAAGGTTTTTGAGCTTGCCTACTTCTCCCGCGTACCTCTCCGAATCATTAATTAAAACCAAACGCTTACCAGCAATAGAAGCTGTTTCAAACTTTTCTTTTTCTAGTTTTTTCAGAGTAGTGGTGTGAACATTATCTTGTCCTACTAATGCCGTAGCTAATCTGGTAAAGGTACTCTTGCCCGTTCCTCCTGCTCCCACCAACTCCAGATACTTTTGCCAATCTGTCCGACCTGTTACTACTCCTAGTAGAAACGCTCTCATCAACTGCACCAAGTCGCGATCGCCATTACACATTGTCAGTAACCACTCTTGAATCGGCTCACAAGTGGCAAGAATGTTGTATTTGTACGGTAAGCACCACGTTAAACGGTTTTCTGGGCTATGAGGTAACAGCTTCCTCGTCTCTAGGTCTAATACTCCGTTGAGCAATGGTAATAATCCTGTTGATTCGTCCCATTTTCTTACAGCTAATTTCATTTTCAATAAAGCGATCGCGCCACTGACCATCGAAATTGTATAAGTTGGCTTTTTACGTTTATTACCTGTTTGGAGTATTAATTCGGCTAATACTTCTAGTTCAGAGTTAACCAGTTGCCCAATAAACTCAACAGGCTCAATGCTCCAGATGCCATTAGTAACAGCACTATAGCGATACCATTCCTGTAAGTCTGTATTCCAGGCTAGTTTACCTTGGTACTTCTCGGCTAACCAACAGGCTATGTCGGACTGTGACCAATCAGGTAGATTTGCTAATGCTTTTGCTTCATCTCTTTTTAACGCTTCCTGTTTCTGGACTTCTGCTGCCAAAGAGATGGCACTTTTTAGCTTACTAACCAATTCATTAGTACTAAGATTTAGGTATGCTTCTACCCAATCGGTGATATCTCCTTTCTCTGGCATATCTACCCAAACATCTTCTGGAGAAAGAATCAAACACGGAAAGTTAGCGCTACGACAAGCTGATTTGACTAACTCGGCTTTTTTCTCTCCCACCGAATCATAATCAGGAAAATAAACTAATCCTTTTGCTCCAGCTTCCTTAAGTTTTACTAAGTCAGAAGATATAGCTTTTTCCTGCCAGTTCGACCCCTGCCAAGTTATTGTTGACAGTCCGATCTTACGAGCAGTTTCTACACAACCTTCACCTTCAACGCCTAAAACCCATTTACCTTGGCAGTGTTTAACAGTTTCAGTTAGTTTGTAGGCTTTCCAGTCTTTCGATCCTTTTTGCCACTGAATTAAGCCATTAGATTTTATATGCCCCTGACGGATGGTTTTTTCTTTCCCTTCGGCTGTTTGCCACTCAAATCTAGACACCCACTGCGTTTTAGAGTACCAATAACGAGTTTCTACTGCTTCTGCTGGTACTCCCTGTTTGATTAGCCAAGCAGGAATAACTTTTGATTCTAGTACGGGAGCTTTGGAAACAGAAGGATCAAGTTGGGCTAATTTAATTTGGGAGTTTTGGTTTTCGTTAGGTTTATTTGGCTGATTAAAATTATCCCGATTTTCTTTAACTTCGCTCCAGGGGCGTATTTTTTCGCGAATAGCTTTAACATCACACCGACATTTGAATCCCTGATATTTACCGTCTTTTTTACTAATTTTAAATCCCCCATCTTCGCACACAGGGCAGGTACAGTGGTATTCGGAAGAGGTTTCTTTAACTATGTTGAGTCGTTCTAGATGGTCTAGAATCTGGAATGGTGCGACGAATCCTATCATGATTCACCTCCAACTCTAATTAGGCGGTCTTCTTGAGCCTGTGCTGGAATGCTGATGCGGTTTTTCACCACACCACGTAAAATACTAGTAATCATTGTTGTTCCCTCCAAGGAACTAACGTGTATATTAAAGCGATCGCTTTGGTTGGAAGCCTTTTGTAGCGATCGCTACTTTTTTTTGCTAATTAGACACAAGCCGATAACTTAAGTGCCATTCTAATTTCAGAAGATACTGATTTATCCGACTAGTTAAGGAACAAAGTTGTTAAGACAACTAAATAAGATTCCTTGTACTGTTCATATCTATTTTTTGTAATTGTTTGACAAGTTCTTTCTCCTGCTCTGATATAACTTTAATAGTTAATTAATATATCTCTAAGGGTCAATCTGTAATCCACTCCAATAATTCTCCAGGCTGACACCGAAGAAATGTACAAATACCGTTCAACCTTTGAGATGTTAATCTTGGCATCTCATCTGTTCGACGTAATCGATAAACAGAGTTCTCCGTAACGCCTAAAGCTTTAGCTAAATCTTTACTGCGAATGCGTTTTTTTGCCATTATTTCATTGAGTTTCCAGTAAATCACACTAACATCCATTTATAAACCTCTCAATATTTTAATGTTTGTCAGGAGTAGAAAAATATACTTCTTGTTAATTATTTTATATTCTACATCAGAAGTAGAAAAATCTACTTGACAATTATTCTACGTCTAGCGTAGAATAATTACATGGAAGATAAAGTTTTTGCTGATGCAAAAAATATCTAAATTAAATTCACTGAAATCACAAACTTGATTTAGATATTTTGTAATCGTATCGTTCACCATAACAAAGATGAGAGTAGTCTGCGCCCTGTAAAGCTTGACCACTCTCAAGACCTCAACAAATAATCATCAAGGCATTAATAATATGACACAGGCAACAGCATTAAAGCCAGCAATATGTGCATTTGAACGCACATTAATAACTATTGAATTCTCTCCTAACGTTCACAAGGAAGAGACGGAATACAGTTACGAACACCCTCGGTTTACTTTTGGCGATCGCGTAACAATCAAACATCACCTACCCGAATTAAAGTTTACTGTCTGTGCTTTAGAGCTAATTGAAGCCAAAACATCATCAGGCAGGTTAATCAACCAACCTTATTGGCGATACAAAGTCTCCAACGGAGAAGTCTCCCTCTGGAAAAGTGAA
>JAUKWC010037532.1:0-14501 GCA_032356245.1 Endocladia muricata
CGCTTTCCAGTCGCATTATAAACCGCATTGGCAATAGCGGCAGCCACGCCCACAATGCCTATTTCTCCGAGTCCTTTGGCACCGAGTGGATTTACAATCTCATCCTCTTCTTCCACAAAAATCACTTCCACTTCCTGAATATCTG
Organism: Endocladia muricata; assembly: GCA_032356245.1. Lineage (NCBI taxonomy): Eukaryota > Rhodophyta > Florideophyceae > Gigartinales > Endocladiaceae > Endocladia > Endocladia muricata. Next base: position 146 of record JAUKWC010037532.1, read on the forward strand.
CGTGTACCGGAACGTGATATTCCGCCAGGTTCGCATTCATGATTCGCCCGTTCTGCGGATCAATCATCCCCTCTTCTTCCAGCGCCGCGCCAATCCCCCAAACAATCCCACCTAAGATTTGACTACGGGCTGTTTTAGGATTTAATATTTTTCCGCCGGCTACGGTTGTTACGACCCGTGGTACGGTGATCATTCCCAAATCTTCGTCTACGTGTACTTCTACCATCACGCAAGCATGGGCGTAACAAGCGTATTCTTTTCGTTTTTCTTCCGGCTGTAAATTATAAGAAATTTCAATTTCATCTTTTCCGGCGGCACGCATTAATTCAACGAAATCGATCCCCGTACCATTTTTCAAAACCAACTGATTATTTTCAAACTTAGTTTCGGACAAAGTGGTCTGCGTCGTTCGTTCCGGATAAATCTCGCAGGCAAGATCATACATTTTAATACAAAGCGCTTTTCCTACCATTCGTACCGCAGAACCGACCGACGCGGCCGTCCAGGACCCTCCCTGAATGGGTGCCTTAGGTAAATCGGTACCACCCAATTCAAAGGTAGTTTTATCCATCGAAACACCGACCGTATCCGCCGCAATCTGTGTCATAATGGCGTAAGTGCCCGCTCCATTGTCCGCCGTTCCTGAACGGACAATCAGGCTTCCGTCGCTTTTTAATATTGCTTGTGCGGATGCTTTTTGTTGCATCGCCTCCCAGATACCCGTTGCCATTCCGTAGCCAACCAACGCGTGTCCTTCTTTATTTTGTCGTGGCTTCAACCGGTATTTTTCTCTCCAGCCGAAAGTATCAGCGGCCCGTTGGTAGCAAGCCTTTAATTCCTTACTGGAAAATGGCTTATCACTGTTTTTATCACGCTCCGCGTAATTAATTAATCGCATTTCCAGGGGATCGACTCCGGCTTTTTCCGCCAACTCGTCCATCGCACTTTCCAGAGCAAACATTCCCGTGGCACCACCGGGTGCACGGGTATCCATCGGTGTATATACATTTACCGGAATCAACTGATAATCCGTTTTTACATGATCACAATCGTAAACGACGCCCGTGAAATCGACGACCATCTCACTGAATTTTTCAAAGGTAGAGGCTTCACCAAACGATTCGTGCTGCACGGCGGTCAACTTACCATTCTCGTCGGCACCTAACTTTATACGCTGTAGATTGGCAGGCCGGTGTCCAAACGAAAACATCTGCCGACGGGTCAACGATACTTTAGCCGGACGCTTCAATACTTTAGCAGCCAATGCCGCCATAAATAGTTGGTACTGTGGCCTCAAACCCGAACCAAAACCACCACCCACAAAAGGACATTGTATTTCAACCTTTTCCTTATCCAAAGAAAAAACACCCCGGATATACGCCTGACTACTCCGCACTCCCTGAATTTTATCATATATTTTAAAGGATTTATCCTCCTCGTTCCAGATCGCAATCGTTGCGTGCGGTTCCATGGGATTATGATAGTGCCGTGGCTGAAAATATTCGGCGTTGATCTGGTGGGTCGCTTCCGAAAAGGCTTTCTCAGCATTACCGCGATCCTTCGGTGTTTCACTCACATCCTTATGGGTTGCCTTCGCCATATTTTTTCTAATATCTACCGAAAGTTCCTCGGCATTATATTCGGCCTCGACTAGTCCCGCAGCAAAGCGGGCGGTCTCAAAATCTTCGGCTATGACCAGGGCGATGGGTTGCCCATTATACAAAATACGGTCATTATAAAGCGGACGGAAAGGCTCACCCGGAGGTGCCAACGGATCGGAATAATCGGCATTTATTTTAACGTATTTTGGTATATTTAAATGAGTAAAAACCCGTAAAACGCCCGGCACTTTTTCTGCCCGTGTGCTATCAATGCTGGTAATTTTACCATTTGCTATTTCGCTTTGTACTACGTAACCGTAGACCATGTTTTCCTGCGCAAATTCGCCCGCGTAGGTAGCCTGGCCCTGTACTTTTTTAGGTCCGTCGGGACGGTCTACGGATTTGCCAATATATTTAGTATTAATCATTTTTTAAGTAATTGGTCTGTTTGTTTCATTATCAACATAGAACAAAAGACGGTGATTAAATTAGGAATTGAACGAAATTCAGTGTTTCCTACTTTCCTTCTTTAGCCTCTTCCAGTGCCCGGACGATGGTCTTTTTTACCAGTGGTATTTTAAAGCTATTGTGAGAAAACCCTTCAGCTCCGGCCAGTAAATCCTCAGCCAGTTGTTGAAATGTTTTCCGGTTGGCCGTCTTACCAATGCACCTTTTTTCTGCCTCGGGTTTCCGCCAGGGTTTGTGGGCGACCCCTCCAAGTGCAACCCGGATATTTTTTATTTTATCACCTTCCAGTTCCAACGCCGCCGCCGCCGAGACGATCGCAAAAGCGTAAGAAGCACGGTCCCGTACTTTTACGTACGCGGAATGTTTTGAGAAATTATCCGAGGGGAGATCAATAGCAGTAATCACTTCATCGGGCTTTAAATTCGTATCAACCTGCGGTGTATTCTCCGGTAAGCGGTGAAATTCTAAAAAAGGAATACTGCGCGCTCCGTTCACGCCCGTTACCTGTACGGTGGCATCCAGAGCGGCGAGTGCCACACAGAGATCCGAAGGGTGCGTAGCAATACACGCAGTTGATGTTCCGATGACGGCATGGATTCGATTGAAACCTTTAATGGCACTACAACCACTACCCGGTTCGCGTTTATTACAGGGTGTAGCGGTATCGTAGAAGTAATAACAACGGGTTCTTTGCAGTAAGTTTCCGCCATTCGTCGCTGCGTTGCGGAGTTGCGCGGAAGCACCGGACAGAATCGCTTTCGAGACCAGCGGATAGCGGCCTTCGACTTCCGGATGATAGGCCGTATCTGCGTTTGTAACCAATGCACCGAGTCTTATTCCGCCATCTTCTGCATTTTTAATATCAGAAAATGCGAGCTTATTGATATCAATCAGATGGTCCGGGTTTTCGATCCGGTATTTCATCAAATCGATCAAATTGGTTCCTCCGGCAATGAATTTGGCTCGCTTGTTATGATCAGCTCCACGAGTTGCCTCGGAAATATGATCGGCCGTTTGGAAGGTAAAATTCTGCATATTTAATTTTTGAAAATCAGCGTTTTATTTAAAAATAGGAAATCAAATTTTACGATTTTTTAATTTCTTCGATAACCGTATAGATATTAGCGTAAGCGCCACACCGACAGATATTTCCACTCATCAGATCACGGATTTCTGCGGGAGAATTTCCTTTTTTCATATTCAGCATTCCAACCGTGGAGCAAATCTGTCCGGAGGTACAATAGCCACATTGAAATGCGTCGTGTTTGATAAATGCTTCCTGGACCGGATGTAATTTATCGCCGTCGGCCAAACCTTCGATGGTCGTAATTTCTTTTCCCGTTTGCATGACTGCCAGTGAAAGGCAAGAGTTGATATGCTTGCCATCCACGAGTACCGTGCAGGCACCGCACTGTCCGTGGTCGCACCCTTTTTTAGTTCCGGTCATATTTAAATGTTGTCGGAGTGCGTCGAGCAGTGTCGTCCAGGGAGCGATGGAAAGCGTAATTTTATTTCCGTTAATTTGAAGATCAATCGGCTGTTTATCGGGCGCACGCAAATCGTCGGATTTATTTTGGGAAGTACGGAGGGAGGAATCTTTGCTCATATATATATCAAGAGTTGATTAAAGGTTGAGAACGAAGGTAGAACTGTCACTTTCTATAAATGTTCAAGTTTGGATTATTAACTTTTTTGTAAATGTGTAATCCACCTCACCGGGACATTTATTCGTCATTTTTTCTCTATATTTGATACAATTATTACCGCACTATTTTTCAAAAAATCCTCATATAAAAAAATAAAATGCGCTTACCTCCGATTTTTATACTGACTTTATTAGCGGTCACTTCTTGCGCTGACCAAGAACACATTGATCCAAATGCTACTTTGATATTGGTAGAAAAATGGCCGGAATCAGACCCGAATAGCATCTATGCGTATCCGGCTTTGAAGCAACTGACTGATAATGGTGCCGTTTTTACAAATGCATTTACTACGAGTCCTGAAGTTGACCTGGCGATGCAATCTTTGCGATCGGGGATGCACACGGGACATCTGTCCTCGGATAAGTTTGATAAAAAGAATCTTGATAATTTTAAGAATACTTTATCGGCTAAAAAGTACAATTTGCTGGGACACGCAGACTTATCTACGTTAAATGGCCGTGAAATAAGCGATCCTACGGTATACGTCGTCAGGCTAAAAATAAATAGTGTTGAAGAACTCGATCAGCAAGTAGAGAAATTTCTGGCGAATAATCGTTCAAACGCTTTGGTAATACTCACGGCCTTATCGGGTCCGGGTACCGCTTACAGCGAGGAAAGCTTACGGGTACCCCTCATTTTTTATACGGCGGATGATCAGATAAAAAAAGGGGAGAACAAACAGGCTATGTACACGGCGGATCTATTTCCCACGGTGATTGATTTTTTAAAAATTCCTAATACCAATAGCTCACTGGATGGTCAGTCTTTTTACAAAAATATCAAACGCGCTACTACTCCACCCGATGATCGTATCCTTTATTGGAAATCAGCGGACAAAAATAATCCGGAAATACTACGTTATAATCAATGGAAAATGCTTCGGAAAAATGCGACCGCAGAATGGGAATTATTCGATACGATTACCGACCCGGAAGAAACGGATAATGTGTCGGCTTACCATCCGGGTAAGTTTGAAAAGTTTCAGGAGTGGGTGGCAAAAAATAATTGATTCCCGGAGTAATAAATTACAGATCGGCAATGGCGCTCTCCATCCAATCCCATCGGTTCGACAGCCAATCCCGGAGATAAACTAATTCTTCTTCGTAAGTTTCGGGAAAAACAAAATTGGGCCAGACGTAGACACCGAGAATATCCCATTTTTCAAAATTTTCAATTTGTGAATCATTGATCCGGGTGGCATTCCGGGTAATTTCCCCGAAAAGAAAATCTTTATTTTCGGTAAAAAAAGCGAATCTGTTTTTTACAATATTTACAAAGTATTCATCCTCAAAAAGCCTTTTGTACCAGAGCGCTTTCTCTTTGACATAAAAGCCAAGGGGTTCTTCACTTTGCCCGTAGTTGATATTTCCCATAGCAATATCAAAATCCCAGATGGGTCCCATTTTTAGTTTTCCGTCGGGAATTAAATTCATGTAAACACTGGTATGAAAGATAGCATCGTTATTTCTGGTGAGCTCGTTGATAATGTACCAATCGGCAAATGCTACTACGTCAATATACCGACGGTAGCCATAGACCGGATCCTTAAAATTGTCGGAAAAGAGTGTGGTTCTAAACGCTTCAATAAAGTTTTTTATGTAGAGATAATCCTCGTCGTCTACCAGTACATCGGGAGATTTAATATTGTATAAATAATGACCAGTCTCAAAGTAGACGTCATTATCATCCAGTCTAACCAGCTGATCTACTTCCAACAAAAATCCTTTATTTCCTACATCTACCCGGTTTTTAGTCTCTTCTACTTTTTGGGTCACCTGATACGTTCCCCAGTATTCACCGTTTAAAAACAATTCCACGAATCGACTTTCCGGCGTCCAGTCCAAATCACTGAAGCGCCCCATAGTCAAGGCCAATTCATTTCTGATCATGGTTTTGTCGGAATAATTAGCTAGCAAGATCCACCGCTTATCTTCGGGCATTCCGAGTAAGGACCGTTTTTCATCGAACTTTATCTGATAGGACTTTTTTGGATGGTTCCAGGTAGAATTTCCTCTGCCTCTTATTTTTATTTTGCTTTTAAAATCTTCGGCGGCTTCTGATCCAAATACTTCAATATCACTGGTAGCGTATTCTCCGCGACGGATATCCCCAGCTACCGCAATATTTATCACTGGTAATCCGGTAAAATACTGAATAAAGACTTCGTAACTATTGACAGTACCATCTAAAGCGTAGACATCATATTGTACTCTTTTTCTAAAATTATTTATCGTGCTACCACTCTGCTGGGTAACTCCTCCAACTTTCACCGCTGCGCCCAGTATTTCAAAGCTAGGAATTAAACTATCTATTTGGATACCTACGGGTACCCGGCCAAAAATTTTATTTCCTTTAATTTCTAAAAACAAGGTATCCGATAATCCTGAATTTATATTTGATGGAATAGAAAAACTGGTTATTAAATTTTCTCCGGCGGCCGGCTTCGCCATCTCATCTTTGCCACAAGAAATTATGGCAAGCACCAAAACTGAAAAAAAAATCAGTAGAATAATTTTCATAATCTAAATTTACAGGACAAGTTAAAAGCCCATCCATTCCAAATATAATATTTTATCACGTCATTAAATAGCTAATATTAATTTTTAGCCCGTTTTGGTTAAAAACTTACTTTCCCTTAATTCTATTCCATAAGGTCACAAATGTTTCACTAATGGTTTCACTACGTTCCCGCGTTTGACTTGCCTTAATTTTTCCGTTTTCCTCTACCAGAATAAATTTAAAGATATAGTCTTCGTCGGAAATTAAGCCGTCACTTCCCGTACCAAAACGCAGATCATTTAGTTGGAGTTCTCCCTTTGTATTTGTGACTACATTATAATAATCATTTGAAAACCATTCGAGCATTTTGATCGTTTCGTCGTCGTTATAAGCCGCTAATTTTTCGTGTCCTTTTGGAATTCTAACTAAATCGTTGACCATTGCCTCTTTGTCCAGCAGCGAATATTTTCCGTAATAAAACGCATCCTCAGTTTCCGCCAGACAATTCCAAAGGACATTATTAAATATAGTTGGGGAAGTCATATACCGCTCCCAGACAATCTCGTCCCGGATCATCGTATTTTCAAAAACCGTATCAATTCTACCTTTATTCCAAAAAGTAAAAATCAGGTAGGCCGTACTGAGTCCCAGTCCCAGATAGTTAAACAAAGACCGAAGTCTGGAATTCCGGAATAGCCGCGCCGCCAAAACCAGACAGATAATCAATGGTAACGTATAGATCGGATCGACGACCGAAATATTATTAAAGGCGACCCGATAATCTGAGAAGGGCTGAAAAACCTGGGTTCCGTACGCCGTACAACAATCCAGTAGCGGATGCGTGAAAATTGCCCAGAACAACAACCAGGACCAGTCCCGCCAACTCGCGTTTACTTCCGTTAGTTCTACCCGGTAATAACGTACTTTCAGCCAGTGCGCCAACGCTGTTCCCATTAATATAAATCCTATAATCGTCGGATAGAAAGGGTCTCCTCCCGTCAAAATTGGAATGGCAGAAATTACCGTTGCTACCACGGTAAAAAATAGCATCGCTCCGATGATTACCACCAATTTGTATTTCTTGGTTTTATAAAGATCGCTCTGATATAAACGGTGTACCAACCAACCCAGCGCAATCGGAAAGGTAGCCGCAAATAAAAACGAATGACTGATACCCCGGTGAAAAGCCAGTGCCGTCATTTCATCCGTCACCAGATTAGCGACAATATCCAAATCGGGTATCGTTCCTCCGACGGCGCCCCAGACCATGGCGCGGTTTCCTACTTTCTTTCCTAGAACGGCCTCGCCAACGGCGGCACCTAATGCTATCTGCGTAAATGAATCCATGTATTATTAAATTACTCTTTTATTTTATAATAACAACAAAGATATTTTTTCTTCGTTAAAATGACAGCCCTTCTTATTGTTTATCTCTAAATATATATTGTCATAAAAATTTTACTTTTTACCATTATTATTTTTGTAACGAACTCGCTATCTGCACAAACAGATACCCTTTATCAGATTGGTAATTCCACGGAACGATTATCGACCACGGATTTAAATAAAAAACTACATCTGGTCAAAAATAACGAAGCGGCGCCGGAGGAATGGGCGGCACAGTTTAAGGTGACGCAGGAAGTTCGGGAAAATAATACGTTGATTCAGATTGGTGGTATTCATTTGATCCCGCTGGAAATGCTGGAGGGACCGCCGTTGATGCCGGATTATTTAAATCAGCCGATGCCGGAGATGGAGTTGAGGGATATTTTTGGTAAAAAATTTGACGTAGCGGCGGCTTCCGGAAAGGTATTGTTTATCAACTTTTGGTTTACGCGGTGTCCGCCCTGTGTCGTGGAGATGCCTTACCTGAATGAACTGCAGGAAATGTACGCAGATCAGGACGTTGAATTTTTATCTTTTGCACCGGAACAGGCGGTTGTGATCAATCGTTTTTTAGAACGTTTTGAATTTAACTTCCGGCATTTTCCGGGTGCATTTGATTATATAAAACCTTTTGGAATGAGTTATCCCAAAAATATTCTGGTGGATAAAAATGGGATTATTCGTCATATCGGTGGTGGGATTGTCAGGAGCGCGGGACCGGGTATTCCCCTGTCGGAACAACACGAAGTGACGTGGGATGCGGTGCGGGAGAAGCTGGAGGCGTTGCTGAAAGAATAAGGAATATTGAATATTGGATGTCGAATTTTGAATTTTGAATTTTGAACGATGATGATCCCTGGTTACATTGACCGTTTTTTTTTAACACCACTGCAAATAGTATTTTAAAATTTGAACATGAAAATTGTAAATCAACTATTTTTACTTGTTTTAGGTTTGTTACTCGTTACGGCTTGTAAGACGGTGAAGACGAGTGACGGGACGACTTTGCGGGTGCGGTCGGCTAATTTTTTGGTAAAGAAATTGGAGCAGCAACGGTTGGACGCTGAGTGGATGACGGCGAAGGCTCGGCTAAAGCTTTCGGAGAATGGCAGTACGACGCGGGCGAGTGCGGACATTCGGATGCGCAAGGATAGTGTGATCTGGATGAGTGTAAAGAAGTTTGGGATTGAGGGGGCGCGGGTACTGATTACGACCGACTCCGTTTATTTGATTAACCGATTGGAACGGGAATATCTGGTACAGGATTTTTCTTTCATTGAATCGGAATTTAATCTGCCCGCTTCTTTTGAGACGCTACAGGATTTTATTTTAGGGAACGTTTTTTTTATGACGAAGGAGAATATAAAATCGGATATCAGCGACGATGCTTATCACCTGACGGCCACCGATGCGACGCCATTTACCAACGAATATTGGCTGGACGCACCGGATTTTAATTTAGAGAAAATGTACTTTAATGATCAACGTTATCAGCGGGAACTGACGGTGGAACAATCGGAGTATCTTCCGGTCGGTGACATCATTGCGTTTCCACACCGGCGGGTCGTAGAGATGCAAAGCCAGCAAACAGGGAACGTCGCGGTGGAACTGGATTTGTCGAAAGTTAAATTCAATCAGCCGGCGAATATGCCTTTTCAGAAGCGGTAGTTTTGGGTAGTGAGATTTTTTTGGCTTTTGGCTTTTGGCTAATTACATTATGACTATTTTAGAGAAGGACTGTTGCCCTCGAAGATCAATGTTGGAATATCTTAGAGATCAAAAAAAAAACGGCGTACTTATGTACTGCCGTTTTCATCTGATGATTATAAAAACCATCCACTCTTATAAATTTTCTCTCTTACTATTTTTGCACAATTTCCTGAAAGCGATTTGCACTTTCTTTCAACTGGCCTTTTACTTCTTTGATCGCATCCATGGCAATTTCTTGTTGCTTCGTTGCCATCTTTACGCCCCCTTTAAAAGCTTTTTTTCCTAATTTTAACCACGGCTTACTGACTTCTTTGACCTCTTTTCTAACTTCAGTCGTCGTTTTTACCGCTTCTTTGTTTGCTTTGATCGCAGACTTTCTGATAGTCTGGTATACTTCTTTAATTTCTATATTTTTTAACATGATTTTTTTGTTTTTGATTAGTGTTGATAAAAATAAATCAATGATGATTAATCTTTCATCTAGCATAAAAAATGTTGGTTGGCCCTCTTCTTTCGTAAATTTTACGCCAGAAGAGGACTAACCAACCAACTGGCAAAAAGCCAACCAGCATAAAATTACTTCTTCGCCAGCTTCTTCGCTTCTTTAATCCACGGAGCGGGATTTAAGCGAGCGTAACGCGTTCCGGCTGCGCTTAGTACGGTTTCTAGTTCTGTCTTCGTTGCTTTGGCGATGGCCGCAAAAGATGTGTAACCCGCTTCTTTCAGAATAGCGGAAGCTTTCGGTCCGATCCCTTTAATTTTGGTCAAATCATTTAACTTAATAATACCGTTTTCTTTTACCACTTTGATCTTGGCTACCCGCTTAGTCGTTGGACGCTTGGCGACGGCACGCTTTTTACTGATGACTACTTTCTTCGCTGGCTTCTTACGGATTACTTTTTTTACATCGTTTAGTACTTCCACGGTATCTTCTCGCAGATCGTCTACTCTTTCTTCGGCCGTATTTAAAAAACGATTAAAGTAGTTGATCGGTAATTTCACCAATGACTTTAGCTGCTCGTTGGTCACTACTTTTTCTAACGTATCCAACGCCATTTTTTGCTGCATACCAAAAAGCGTAACGCCGCCTTCTACTACTTTACCAAATACCTTTTGTGAAGTTTGTGCGCCTTTCAAAGTCAGGTCCACTAAATCTTCTCCTACGGATAAAGCTACTTTGTTGACTACTTTCGCCTGTGCTTTGATACCGTTGTCTTTTGTGTTTTTACGATTCTTATTCGCCATGATGTTAATTATTTTTTGATCTTAAAATAGGTTTATCTGATTGATGGAGCAAAGATAAAGGAGGAAGGTTCTTTTTGGGTTGCAGGTGGGTTACATTTGAGTTACAGAGGGGAGAGGGAGGCGTGATATTTTACTTTATCTTATTGATTAGCAGCACCTTATGTGTTGTTTTATTTGAAGAATTAAAAATGAAGAAATGAGAAAATGAAGAAGAAATGAAGAAATAATCATCCCTGATTAGCACTGACTGAAATTGATTTGAACTAATTCTTTTTTTAAATGTAGATGAGGGGACGTCACACCATTAGAAGCAAGAGCATCCCAATAAGAAAACGATTCAACGATTCAACAGATCAACGATTCAACATCTACCAATTCAACATCTACCGATTCAACATAACAATTCGCTCATACACCCGCCTTGTTTCCGGTAGCGGTTCAATTTCAAATTCCCGTTGTAATATCTCTTGACATTTTCGGTAGGTTTTAACGGCGAGGGGGCGGTTGCCTTCGGCCAGGTAAGCTTCCATTTGTAAGCGGTAAGCCTCTTCCCAGGTGGGATCAATTTGGAGGGCGCGGATGGCCAGGCGGATCGTTTCTTTTGGATTGCGGGAGCGTTGCAATTTGGCGAGTGACGTCATGGCGCCGAGGACGAGGACCTGGATTCTTTCGCGTTCGTCGGCACACCAGTCTTCGTAAATTCGGTTGGGGAGATAGATTCCCCGGTACAATTCTACGGCTTGTTGGTAAGCACGAATGGCTTCCTCTGGATGTTCTTTAAAATTTTGATTACCGATGATTAGCAGATCGTCCAGCGCGTCAATATCCATCCAGACTCGGGTGGTATCCAAGCGATAAGTCAAACCCTGGCGAATGATAAATCCGGGGTCGTCCCGATTAATTTTATCCGGTGTAATCGTTTTGTTTAATTGATGAAGGGCAGCTTTAAAGTTTCGGTTGCCGGCCTTTTCGTTGGTTTCGCCCCAGATGCGATCAATAATCGAAGCCTTGTGCAGCGCGCGACTATTCCGGCTGGTAATAAAAAATTGAAACAACTGAATGGCGGCATCGCGCTTCCAGGCCGAATCCGGAATTTGTTCTCCGTTCAGAGTTACTTCAAAAGAACCGAGCGTTTCAATCTGCAACGCGGCGGCTTCTTTCCTGGCTAGAATATTTGCAATGGATAAATTTTCCTGTATCGCCATGACGCCGAATTATTTCTTCTTTTTAGTAGATAATTCATCGACCTTTTCTTTCAGGTCTTTGACCTCTCCGGCGATATTATTAATGGCCGCCATCAGTTCCTGAAAGTCCGTTTTGGAAGCAGAGCGCCACTGGTTGATTTCCGGTTCGATATTTTGGTCGATCACTTCTTTGACCTGATTTTGAATTTGTTCGACTTGTCCCATCGGGTCTTTGATGGTTTGAATGACCAGCTTGGGCGCGTCGAGGGCAACTTTTTTCCAGAGGTCAAAGCTTTTGGAGAGGATCCCTTTTTGTTCTTCCACGGGTTTGTCTTCGAGCGAATCTAAAGTAAGGTCTGCTAACTTGGCCTGGATAAATTCCATGGCTTTAGCGAAGTCAGAGAATCTTTTTTCTTCGCCGCCCTGAACGTGCTTGATATTACCCCGCCATTGGACTTGGGTTTCGTCGTTGTCGTCCTGGTAGAGCTTTTGGGTGAAGCGGATGACGAAGGAGGTGGTATCTTTTTGATTGGTACTCATTTTTTATTTTTTAACTGTTTTATACTTTTTGCTCTTCTCACCTCTTTTTTGCTCTTCTCACCTCCCAAGGGAGTAGCTGCCGCCCGCGCTTAAACTACTAACTTTCCTTCTTAGTTTTTCTCCTCGTCTTGATCCAAAATCTCCTATCAGCCCCCCCCTTTAGCAGAGCTACGGGTGGCGGTTCTCCTTTAGTAGTTAGAGGTAAGCGCTGGCCGTTCTCCTTCATGAGTCAGAGGTGCGCGCTGGCAATCTTCCAATTGAACCAGCCAACCACTACAATTTATTCAACAACCGCCGCCAGTATTTCGGGCGTGGTGCTTCGTTACGAATCGCTTTTCCGCGACCAATCAAATCTTCTACCGCCGTTTCTACCTGATCGCGTAGTTCAAACATCGCTTCGTCGTCGTCTACTTTATTTTGGTAATCCGTAGTATCAATGCTTTCGCCAAAGATAAAGAAAAATGGCTCGGGACGGGGAACGGGACTCAGCCCTACTCCACGGGATACGGGTGGAATCTCTTCTCCGTGGTTGAGAAATTTTGTCCAGATTTTGGTGTTCTTCAACGGCTTTAGCAACGGCATCTTTTGGAAGTCGTCGGCGTCCAGTAAAATACTGTAAGCATCGTCGGCACCGATGGAAGCGAACGGTTGGATGGGATAACCATTGGTCGCCGCCATCTTAACAAATCCCAGTCTTTCTTTCCAAATTAATTGATAATCTTCGCCGTCTCTTTTGTTGACTTCGCGACCACCGCCGGGAAAAAGTAAAAGAGAGTCGCCTTGCTCCATCGCTTGCTGGCAGAGTTCGCGGGTACCGACAAAACCACCGTCGGCTTCAATTCTATTTTTCAAGTAAGGTGTATCAAAATAAATTCGGTTGACCATGGGTCGTAAAAATACGTCGTGGTCGTTGTATAATTTTGATCGTAATAATGGTACGTCGAGGAGTCCGTACAACGTATGATTTCCAACGTACATGGCTGGCCGTTGGCGGATATGTTCAAGTCCGTGGAAGCTGGGCTGAAACCAGAATTCCTGGAGCTTGGTCAGGCCGGAGGTGTACGGTTTTTGGGGGAGGTCGAAGTCAGGTAGCAGCATCATTCCACGCATGAATCGGTAATTTTTGTATTGATTGAATCGTAAACAAGATAGGCATATTTAGCGAAAAATTAGCCGATTACACAAAGGTCAAATAAATAGCTACCTGCATAAATTGCGCGTAAATGTAAAAATTTAAACAGACAACTAAATTAGACTGCGTGTAATAAAAATTTTACCATTACCTTTATTTTGAATAGTTATTAGAGCTTATATAAAAAAATGATATGAATATTAAGCAAAAGTATTTTTTGGGATTCACGTTTTTATTGATATTTATCCTGACCGATATGCCCCTTGCTGCGGTAAATCCCTCGGTTAAAGAAGAAGTGAACATCTCTGAAAAAAAGCAACTAAACACCAAACCTCAGAAGAAATCATTCAAAAAAAGTAAGCGAAGAAAGAGTGGCTGGTTAAAAAACTTTTTAAGCGAAACCCAGAAAAAGGAAGGAAGCTCTTTAGGGTTATGAAAAAAATACTGCTTTGGTCCGTATTAGTTTTTATTCCCAGTTTTATTTTATTTGTAGTAGCTGCTGTTAACGAAAATACTTTTATTGGATCTCTCTATGACCCGCTGCTAGGCATCAGTACTATTTCACTATATGTTGGTCTGATTGCCCTTTTGTTTGTCATCATTCTAAGAATAGGATTTCTTTTAAAAAATAAAAGGAAGCGAAATTAGAAATGAGCAATAATATGCGCTATCTGGCTAATTAGTACAATGCAAAGCCATTAAATACTCGCAAAGCGTATAATATCTCGGAACTTCATGGTTCTAAATTAAAAGATTTGATGTATGGATTGTCAGATTGAATTTATAATTTTAACAAAAGAAAATTAAATAAAAAACATGAAAATTACACTTTACAACTTAGTGCCAGAGGCACTAAGTTGTTGAGTTGTTGAATCACTTCGCTTG
>JAUKWC010037543.1:0-14496 GCA_032356245.1 Endocladia muricata
AGGAGGTGGAGCGCAGGGAGAGAGAGGCTCGGCGGGAGGAGAGAAGGAGGGCAGAGACTGACATGGAGGAGAGGGAGAGTGGGGAAAGAGAGGATGTGGGGAAAGTACAGGCGCTGAAGGAGGCGGCGGAGTTGGTGCCGGCGTTAAAGAAGCGCGTGGATGAACTCGCGGAGGAGGTGCGGATGAAGGGTGATGCTTTGCAGGTTTATGAGGATGCACGAGGGGAGGGTGAAAAGGGGAAGAATGCAGGACAGGGTGGTGCTGGAGGAGTGGAGATGAAGCGCAAGCTATTGGAGTTGAAGATCGCGCGCAATGTGATTGTTGAGAAGGATAAAGTGGTGAAGGAAATGCGGGAGCGACTGGCGGATGCTGATGCGAGGGAATTGGAGGCGGTCATGGCGGGGCGCATGGCGAAGGAGCAGGCAAGGATGGCAGAAGGCTCCGCTGCAGAGGCAAAGGGGGAGGCGAAGAAGGTACACGAGTTGCTGGAGAGGGAGGAGAAGGAGAAGGTGGCGACGAAGGAGATGGTGAGAGAGGTGCAAGCGGAGGTGAAAAGGCTAAAGGAAGAGAACGAAAAGTTGCAAGGGAAGTTGGCAAATGTGGAGAGAGAGAGAGTGCGCGAGGAGCAGTCACGAGAAGGGGCTATAAAGGAGAAGCAGATGGCGGAGAATAGGATAGCAGAAACGGTGGCCGAGGCTGATGCGGTGAAAGCGGCCCTGGAGAGAGCGAAAGAGCAGGTTGTACGTCTTGAAAGTGTTGCGCCAGGGCGAGAGGGTGGTCCGGACGATGATACGGAGGCAACTTCGCCATGTTCGACCGATGTTGATGCGGACGATCGTGTGCCGCCGAGAATGGCCGGGTATGACTCGGTGGACAAGGTTATTAAGCTTGAGGAAGCGACGAAGCGTGCGATGGACAAGTATGAGCAAAAGTGTTTGGAAGTCGAGAGTCTGACGATTTCCGTATCGGAACACACGTTGACGATATGTGCCCTGAATGACAGTCTAAAGCAATCAAGGAAGAACTCTGAAGATAAGACTAACAAATTGCAAGTTGCGACCGCTCGAGGAAGTGAAGTGGACAGACGTGTATGTCAGTTGACGGCCGAACTTCAGGCAAAGATTGAGGATTGCGAAGCTTTACAAAAGCACATCGATGAAGATTTACAAACATCTTTAGACAAGACAGGCAAATTGTTGGAGGAGAGATCAAATGCACTCAATACAACCAGGAGAGAGTTCGATCATCACAAAGAAATGGCAGAGAAGACACGCGTAGCTTTAGAAGGAGAGGTTGGGGATGTTTCAGAAAGGCTCCGAAACACTCTCCATGCTATGAAGAACACGCAAGGGCAGCTGGCAGAGACAGAGAAAATTGCAGCAGAGTTAGAACGTGAGGTGCATGGGCTTGTGAAGGAAAAACACACTAATCTGGACACAATCGATAGGCTTTCTAGCGATCTCGACCATCGACGGGAGGCACTGCAGACGTTGCGGGATAGGCTCGTCCGTGTAGAATCGAATGTTGCCAATCATGAGCAGGCTGTCATTGACGCAAATCGAAGCAAGGAACGTCTTACAGGGTTCTTGACCGAAGCACACGACAGGAAAGCAGATGCTGAAAAGAGAGCAGCAAGGAAAGACGAAGTTCTTAGCGATATGGAACTCCGAACTCAAGAACTGGAACATAATCATCAGATCGTGCGTGCCCACCTAGACGAAAAGTCTGAACAGCTTGTAAAGGCCGACCGTGATATTAGCGAGTTGAGTGAAGTCATCCAAGTGAAGAGTACGGCTCTGCAACGTCAGGCCAGCATTGCAACCAAGAAAGAGAGGTTGTTTATGTCTCTCGCCAACGAATTGCGCAGCGTCATTGCCAACAGAAGCTCAGAGCTGAAGGCTGCGAACGAAGACGTACACACTATGGAGAGAAGAGTAAGATCGCTTGGAGAAATGCTACGAGACGGGAATGCAAAGCTGAAGAGCACCGATGTCGAACTCGCGCTGTCGAAGAGAGAAAACAGCGATTTGAGTGCCGAAAACAAACGGCAAGCGACGAAAGTTGTCGAGTTGCAGGAGGAATATTCCCGTCTTAAAGCCGAGCATCGTTTGTGCCAAGAAGAATTAAGTCTAAAAGAAAAAGAACTCTGCACACAAGCAGCATCACTGACAGAGAAAGGAGGAAAACTTGCCGGTTTGCGAGTCGAGAAAACAGAGCTTGAACGGCTTGTGTCAACTACACGTGACGAATTGAGCGCAGTGAAAGGGATTAAAGAGAATCAACGAAATCATATTGAAGCTCTCGAAAGCGCTCTTACGGATGTGGCAGCAGATCTGGTAAATAGCAAGGAAGAGCTATCAGTCCGTTGTGCTGAAATCGGCTCCTTTAGTCGTACTCTCTCAGACGCGCGGAGTAAAGCTGCTACTTTCGAAAAAGATGTGGCTAAGAAGGAAGATGAGTGGAAGGCGGTTGCCAAGTTGCTTCAGAATAGCGAAGATGCTTTGGAGCGCACGAAGCACCAGCTAAACGTTTTAGAGTTGCATCTAGACGGTCATGATAGTCTCTTGGACGATTGTAGAGAAAAAGAAGAACTTTTGTCCCTGAAATCGAGAGAGCTGCATCAAGCAAAAGAGCATGCTACCCAGATCGAGCAGTCTTTGGAATCCGTACAGGGTATGTTAGATGTTCGCACAGAAGAAGTTGAGTCTATCTCAGAGAAGTTGAAGACTGTAGAAAAGGCCAGGAGCGCTGCGGATAAGACATTGACAAAGGCCCAGCAGGCCCAGCACAATGCCGAAGAGTCTCTAAAGAACACATCAGCTAGTTTCCTCGCTCTAAAAGAGAGCAGCAGGGAAGAAATTGTGGATCTTAGGACAACTGCAGGGTCATTGAGGAAAATGTTGGAGGAGAAGGAGGACTCTCTCTCCTCCACTTCTGAAGATTTGACGCAGTCGTCTGTGCAAAGAGAACTTATGAAAGAACAACTCACCGACTCTCGGGCAAGAGGAGATCGGCTTTTTGCTCGACTTACATCCGCTGAGCACGAGCTTGCATCGAAGAAGGAAACTTTATCGACCCTTGAGGCTAGGCTCAAAGAAGCCGAATCTAAGCTGAAAGATCGGAATAATGACGTACAAAGGCTAGAAGAGGATTTATCTAACTGCACCCAGTCTCTCGCAGTTGAAAGATCTCGACTGGAAGTTTTGAGTACGCAAACGACTAACATAGCGAACGGAGAGATGCTCACCATGCAAACGAAGCTCGATGCGAAGGAAAAGTCCGTTGCTAATTTGCACAACTGGTGCTGCTTCATCAACGGCAAACTTTACAATGTTGAAAACGCTCTTTCGAACCGAGACGCAGATCTAGAAACCGCTATTGTAGCACTGCAAAAAACGGAAAACCAAGTACAGGAGCTCAACGAAGTAATCTCCGCGAAAAACTCTCACATAAGGGAAGTCGAATCTTCAAAGAATGTTGAGCGTTCGGAGTTGCTCTCCCGGATTCAGTCGCTGAAGATTGAGGTGTGCGAAGTTAAGTCTAATCACGGAGACTCTGCGGTTGATGTGTCGAGTGAAACCGAACGCGACGAGGGCAAGAAGCTTGCAGCAGTGCATGTAGAGGGTGTAGAAGACGAGAATGCTTCGAAAGTCGTGGAAGTCTCTGATTTAAAGGCACGGTGTCAAGCTCTAGAACGAACTGTGGCAGATTATGAACGAGATTTGCGCGATGCTCATCGAAGTATCGAATCTCTTAATTTGGAGGTTGGTTCCTTGCGTCGCCAGGCCGAGAGCAGGCGCAGGAGCGAAAGTGCTGTCGGCCAGAACACAGCACTTGAAGTATCTAAGATGCGGTCCAAGTCGGGATATCTACTTGTCGAAATGAGACGAATGGAAGCTGAGTTGGCAGCGGCAAATAAGAACACCTCTACGTGGCAATCGAAGGTTCAAGAGCTGGAGCCATTAGCAATTGCAACTCGTGAATCTCAACGTTCTGTTTCCATGTTGTCTGCCCGCCTCGCTAGTTCTGAAAGAGATGCGAAAAATCGCGTTGATCTTCTGGAGAGTCAGCTAGAAGAGGCGCGAAGGGAACGAGATTATGCGGAGAGAGATTGTGCGAGTGCTCTATCAGATTACGCAGCTATGCGTGCTCGACTCAAAGACACTCATATTTCTGCGAGTGCTCTCCATAACGCGATTAGACCGAATATAGTATGTAATGTGACATTTGTGCTCGACGGTTCCAGCGCGCCTAGTTCAGAAGTAATTGTTTACATGCTGGGTGGGGACGTGGTCCTGGGTCAGTGGGACCCATCTCGCCGCCTTCCACTCTGTGTAGTAAGCGAGGGACCGAACGGTGTGGTAAGAAAGTGCGATGTCGTGCTTCCCGCGAATCTCTCGACGATGTATAAGTATACAGCAGACGGACCCGACGGTAATTTGGTGTGGGAGGGAGGCGAAAATCGCACCCTTAACCTTCAGCAAGATTCCAAGTTGACTATACAGGATACCTGGCGGTCTCCGATATGATCGCGAAGAGCTGCTCTGATTCGGTTTATGTGGCTACAGTTTGGAGGACATGTTTTTGCACGCGACGAATTGTACCTGACGCCAAGCTCCAGCATTAGCACATACAATACGCTGTATGTAGAACGTAATGAGCGATGCAACGACGTGGAACGGTAGCATAGTTTAGTTCTCGACATTTTTTAGCTTCTGCGGTGCTATTTTTTGAGACATATGGCACAGTCATGCCCCATATGATGTTCATTTCCGGCAAACAAAAGTCTGAAAGTACATGCAACCATTCTCCGCATTACTTGGCGATAGCAGTGTTCTTTTTGTTTCTTTGTAATTTTCACATTGGTCGACTCGACGTTTGGTGCAGTCGCACCCCCGAACCCCGCAGTCAGAAGTCCTCACTCCCAAAATTCTCTGGGCCATGATCGTCTTTCCAGCGTACTAGGCATCATCGAGGTCAGTTACGTTGTAAGAGACAAGTACGTACTCAGAAACCGCGACGAAACGGTCTCCGTCAAACTGTTTCGATTCCAGCACGCTTTTAACGACGGATTTCAAAATATATTGACCTGGATTCAGGGACAAGTGAAAAATTCAATCTCATCCTGACCTCGGTACGGCAGTTTGCAGGCATGGAGACCTCTCTCCGGGGCGTCCATCGGCATTGTGTAAAATTTCATCTACCAGGTGCGACGCGTGGGATTGGTTCGTCTTGCAAAGTGCTCGATATCACTGAAGTAGTCGAGAATGAACTTTCATCACCACCCCGCGAATACCTGGGAGCACGATCAGGTCTGCGAACAAAATGATAGTGGAGAAGTTGCAGTATCGCAACTTCTTAAGCCCAGAAGACATCAACCGTCAAATGAAGGGAACCTTCTTTGAAAGGCCTTAGTTGCCAAAGAGTCTTCCGACGCGTCCCTCGTATCGTTGCTGTTCGCAACAAAAACCGGGAAATTTGCAGGACTCCGCAAATTGCACATGATCATTTCCACCGAGCAGTTCCGCGTCTGAAAATTGTCAAACGGCAAATCTGTTTCAATGCGTATTACTGTAGAACCTCCAGCTAAATCAACGGTGAAAGTGATCAATGAATTTTACTTGTTGGGGACTGCAATTTAAACGCCGAATTTAATGCATTTGATTTGTTCAGAGAACGTACACTCGTGCGACTCTTCGGATCCGCCCAACATTGCCCAACTTTACATCCGTTCCATGTTTTGAACCCTCAAGCTACAGATGGGGGCCAGAAGTACGACATCTTCTGGGGATGAAGAAAATTAGACGGCCAGCGTCCAAGATGCTTGAAGTTTCTAGTGTCAAGGGAAGAAAGCAACCTTTGCAGCGATCCGGATTCTAGTATGTCGCAGAAAGTAGAAGCAAGAGAAGTGATCACCTTTCTTTCATGTCAAAAACTTTACTTCAAACGCTCTCGACAGGAATCATGTGAACGACCTGCATCTTCTGGATAAACGCCGTCCGTGTCTGTGAGGAACTTTACTGCAACATCAAACAAAGAGCGGGAAAAGACAGATTCTCCATTCATCCCACCACTGCGGCTGAAACTGAAAAGTATCTGTACGGTAGGTAAAGGTCATTTAGTCAAAAGTTTCCGCGGTAATCTTGCACTATCGAGAACTCTAGTATAAGAAGAGATATGGACCATCCAGGTGCGGAAGACATTTCTTTTTTAAAGTCTACGCAGTATTGAAATTTATTTCTAATCTGAAGTTAGTTCCACTGGAATCTTCCTGGTGCCCCCGAATGCTGAATGAAGATTGTTTAGGCGGTACAGCTAGAATCCAGACCTGAAGAAAATGCCAGTTCTCCCAGAGAAAGCTGTGGTTTTGCGATGCACAAGCTCTCCTCTATACGCTGCAAGGAGCAAAGACTGTCATAGACCGTCGGTAAAGATCTTCAGCGAACTTTACATGATAGCGTTTCTGGCATGGAGACCAAGCAGACCACAGCTCAAAGGAATTAAGATGCAGTTGTGTGTCCATTATGTCGTGATGCTATCAAGTTCCGCCCCTGGATTTGGTGATAGAAAATAACTGATCAAAGATTCTTCAGCCACGAGATAATCATCCTTTGCTGGGTTGCCAAAGTTGACTATCTCTTCATCACAGGAGCCGATATTGCAAAGCCGGGGTGTAGCTGAGCATATGGATAGAATGTAGTGCTCATCAGGAACACGTCTGCTTAGAAACGCTTTCTTTTTCGTGATTTTGTTGAAAGTATTAGTCCTTCTCCGGTAACTCTTTGGTTGTCACTGCCTTCAGTTCCCTCTGAAAGCGCACAAAGCCACCGCGGTCCCTGATCTCTTTCATCATAGCTGATTTTGTTGCTGAATCGAGAGATGCACCACAACTATACATAAGACGAAGCGAATCCAATGACGCTTTCTCATCATTGGCGCACACATCCGACTCAAGCAGCCAAATCCATGTCCGAGCTCGAATCGGCAAGCCACTGTCGATCATCTCAATCATCAACTGTTTAGCGTTTTGCCTGTCATTGCCTCGCAGACATGCATTAATAACTGCGTAACGTGTCCGTTCTTCGATCACGTATCCTCCGTCCTTCATAGCTTCATACAGCTCTACTGCTCTATCAGGATCTTTAGCCCGTCCAAAGCCCTTAAGCAAAGAAGTCATTGTACATATATCCGGAGTCATACCGCGAGCAATCATTTCGTCAAAGAAGTGGGCAGCCTGGTCCATATTGCCGCGGTGAGCGCACCCGTCAATGAGAGTGTTATAGGTGACTATTGATGGTTCCACCGTTTGTTGCATTTCCTCGTATATCTCCAAAGCATGCTCAAACTTTCCTACTCGTGCATAAAGCTTCAACAGTGTATTGAAAGTAGGAGCTCCTGGCTTGACTCTATACCTTTGCATGAGATTCATTGTCTTGTTTACCGCATCTGGATCTTTAGCCCGAACGCAAATATTCAGGAGTGTGTTGAAAGTCTGTCGCAGAATAACACATGGCACATCATCGCAAAGAAACGTTAGCTATTGTAATCCCAAATTTCAAAGCATAGAAGCAAGGAACGGTAATGTTTCGTACAGTCTCATCCGGGCGAATGCCAGATTCCTCAATCACCTCCAAAACCTCAAATCCACGCTTGACATCGGCACGTCTCGCATAGCCTTTCAGCAAAGTATTGTAGAGAACCACATGGGGTCGCCTTCCCGCGTCACGTAAAGACTCAACAACTTTCTGTGCTGAGACCATATCCTGCGACCGTACTAATGCTCCCATGAGTTCTGCGTAAAGAAACATATCGCCTTCAATTCCGCATTGACTGAGGACTCTCCACACGCGCTTTGCACCGCGGCCATTTCCAGCTGAGCAGCACTGTTTCATGAGCGGTCGAAACGTGATTATATTTGCCACACCTCTTCGGGCAGCGTCTTCCGCAAGCGCAAGACCATCCTCGAAGCGCCCCCTCGATGCAAGTATACTAACCACCTGATTGAAATTTTGGGTCACGGCAGTTCCCTCCCTAATCATTGCATGCAGCAAATGGACAGCTGCGGTGGTTCCATTCGTGTCTGCTTCACGAACTAGCAATGAATTACCGCGCCGCCACTCGTCCTCCACAGCACGAGATTCTCTCTGGTCCAATGTGTCGTCTCGAAGGTGCGCATGGCCACCTGCTTGCCCTGACCCAATAGACGAAGTAACTGCAGCAAATCCAGTCGCGCTTGTTTGCCGATGGGTCGGGGGGCGTCGACTACAGCGGTTACTTACCGAGTTAGAAGAGAACAATAAAGACGGACAAGGATTGACAAAAGCTGCTGCCATCGTGTCCGGGATGAGCGAGAGTGGGGAAGCAAAAATCTCAGACTGTTTCGCGAAACAGCTCGTTCTGCGGAGTGAAAAGACTGTGATGAGCACTTTGTTGGCAGGGAGATCAACCACAGAAGGGCAAATGTTTCCCTATTTATAATTGAAATTAAGTGATAAACCGCTGTTTCGTGTCATAGGTACCGGTTGTTCAGTGGATCTTGTCCGTTTACCTGTTAGTGGGCACCTCAGTCCCAAACTAGTTTTGGGCTTGATTGTTTATTTTGAAGTTCTTCAGTACAACTACGGATGTCAGACTAGTGAGCTTCAATGCTATCTTCACCAGCTGCAATAATGCGCAGATGTATGTGATTGCGAGGTGCGTGTTCTTAATCGTCAGTATGTAATTTGTCGTTTTCTCGTATTCTGTAGTAACGGAGGGAAGGTTTCGCCCGCGTCTGCAGTTGCTGAGCAACCTAAGCCTTACAGTGCTCGTCTAAAATATGTGACAAGGTTTGCCTTCACACCACGAGAGTCTCAAAAAGTTTATCCCTTTCTCTTTAACTTCTTCGAGCAGTCTCGCAATTACGGACTGAGCATTTATTTCTACAGTGTAAACAGCTGTACAGCCACCCACTTCAAAATTGCAGACCGGACAAGGCAATTTAAATAAATGCGAAGAATAACATTGTCTTCATGGGCTAGTGTTCAGTGTACTTTCCGCCTCACATGAGGCGGAAATTTATGCAACCTACTTTTATAGTTCCAGAGATCCTCAAAACCTCAGCTTGCACGTTTTGTTTGTTTATCCGAGTAGAAGGCTGGCGAATTCAATGCCTTAAAGAATACTCACATTTCGAGTCAAGTTACCCGTCTTTACAAGAAAAGGCCTTCTTTAAAATAGCACCTTTTTTGTCATTGAATGAAAACATTTCTCGACTTTTTCTCACAGTGATGCTCTGACTGCATCTTCACTTCTATGTCATCAGTACCTCTCTCTGCATCTCGAGCAAAGAAATCGCGTATTCGTAAGAACTCTGTGTAGCAATAATAAAGTACAAAAATAGTTTCTAGTATTCGAATAGGGGCTTGTTGGGGAATATATTATTCAAGCAGTTGCAGCTTCAGAAACAAACAAACAAATGTCTCCATTCCCTCATTGCGTTATCGCTTAACGCAGGTTCCTGGGCGAACAAAACTCGCACAACTCTAGTAACTAAATCAGAAGCTAGCGGAATGGGTCATGAGAAGTTGTTATTTTTAATGGTCTGCAGAAGTACCTCTTGATATGGTTCTACATTGGTGCAAAAGCTACATTAATTTCGGCCGCACACAGTATAATGGCCATTTGGCTATACGTGTGTTCAAGTGTCCAATAGGTACTCTAACTAGCCAGGTAGAGCAGCTTTAGAAAAATCGAGCAGGCATGTTTTATCGATTTGTTTGGTGAAACGAATTTTCGATGAGATCAACAATAGAATAATTAGGTGCAATACAGACCAAATAGCACCATGAGAAATTTTAACCCCCCCCCCCCCGAAAAAAGGCCGCAAAAACAATGCCTGCTTGTTGCATTACATCAAAAATCTTATCAAGAACTCGTCAGCTCCACTCATCTTCCACACAGCAGCAAATCAAGAGTACAGTTTCAATTTAGTTCTTGGTGAACTTCTGCAGATCGGTTGCGGGCATTGTGGCGATCTTCCCGACAGCATCGTCAAATCAAAGCACATTTTAGCAACTACTTTCAGTCAACACCATGACCATCGAGCAAGCCGTCGCCGAAGGTGTGATCCTTGGAATGGGAAATCCTCTCCTCGACATATCAGCAGCAGTCTCAGAAGATGTGCTGCAGAAATACGGTCTGGAAGCCAACAACGCTATCCTTGCTGAGGAGAAGCACGCACCTTTGTACGAAGAGCTATCCGCTCTTGACAATACTACCTACGTGGCCGGTGGAGCGACGCAGAATTCGATCCGAGTCGCTCAGTGGATGATTCAAACAAAAGGGGCAACATCGTACTTCGGAGCCATCGGTGATGATGAGTTTGGAAAAACTATGACCTCTTGTTGCCAAGATGATGGGGTCAATGTGCAGTATTACGTTAACGGAGAAGTACCGACTGGTACTTGCGCTGTCGTGATTACCGGCAACAACAGGTCTCTTGTGGCAAATTTGTCTGCTGCCAATACGTACAAGCAGGAACATCTTCTGGAGAAGGAGCAGTGGTCAGTTGTCGAAAAGGCATCGATCTATTATACCGCCGGCTTTTTCTTGACCGTGTCGCCTGAATCGATGATCTATGTTGGAAAGCATGCATTGGACCAAGGCAAGCTAATGGCATTCAATTTATCTGCTCCATTTATTATGCAAGTACCCCCCTTCTTGCAAGCAATGAAAGACGTGCTACCGTACGTTGATATATGCTTTGGAAATGAGACGGAAGCTGCCACGCTTTCCGAAGTGATGGACTGGAAAACGGAGGATGTCAAAGAGATCGCAGTGAAGCTTGCCCAGATCGAAAAAAAATCTGTACGACCCCGAACTGTTGTTATTACGCAGGGTGCCAATGCAACGATTGTCGTTGTTGCCGATTCATCGCGTGTGTGGTCGGTCAGTGAGTATACTGTCATTCCGATCAAGTCTGAAGATATTGTCGACACGAATGGTGCTGGGGACGCCTTTGTGGGAGGATTTCTAGCTGGACTCACCAAAGGCGTTTCTCTCGCAGACTGCGTATCTCACGGAAACTACGCTGCCAATGTGATTATTCAACAGTCTGGCTGCGCCTTTCCGGCCAAATCCAACTTCTCGATGTAAAGCGATCCGATGACGAACAGACGTATCGTATTTCCTCATAGAGATCAGGCAACAGTAACACATAAATACAGACACTCGACTTCTCAGTAAGAAGTTTTTTTTGTTTTACTTTTTTCTTCGCCTTCCACATTCTTCGGCATTTCCAAAACTAAACCGCGGAATACATTCTACCGTTGACCGATGTTAGTACTGCTGTTACTCTCTCCTGATCGCGGTGGTGTCTTGTCCATCTGCCCGACGGCTCCGTTCTGTTGGGCTGGGTGGGTTTGTTGCCCTTGATGTTTTCCTCCCCTTCTGCCCCCATTTCCTCTTCTCACAAAACCATGACCTCCACGCCCACCTCCGGGTATACTCACTGCGTGCAAGTGCGGTACACCACCTTGGGTGGCACCTGGAGGATAATGCTGATGCTGCGAAGGCTGTGTCATTGGTGCTACACCAGGAACTTGACCGGCTGCATACGGACCCGAGTTATAATATCCGTAGGCGCCTGGAGGCAATCTTTGGGGAGCCTGGGCCATCACCATGGGCAGGGTCGGATTCATCGGCGGGTATCCATAGGAGACCGCCATAGAGGCACTTTGCGGAAAACGGCCAGGTACTTGTTGAGGCGCAGGGAATGAACCTGGAGGACCCTGCATGAATTGATAAGCCGGATTCCCATTAACCATTCCACCTGGGACCGGCCCTTGCATCACCATTCCGTACGGCTGGCCGTACGGTATTTGACCCATTGCCTGCATTGGGACTGGATATCCCTGGTGCCCGGCCTGCATTGCCTGTGAATAATCGGGCTGCACACCGCGCATAACGTAAGGAGAAAAACTTGGCGGAGGGTGTTGGATTTGAGGCACTTGCTTTCGCACTGACGGCTCAAATGAAGGGGCGTCCGGGTTAAGCTTGAACTCCTGCGCATTTGGGTTCAGCTTGCTTTTAAGCTTCGGCTTCTGCAGCGGCGGTACCTCACTGCCCTTGCTACTGTCTGCGGCAGACGGGGTGACCTCAACAGGTTTAGACACGGATGCTTCATTGCTTTTTGCTTCTTCTATCTTTCCATCGCCCTTCAAAACAACCTCAACGGTCTTTTTCTCCGCGCTCGAAGTACCTGAAGTTCCGTTGGTGCTTGAACTGAGATTGCTATTCGCACGTCGTAAGGGTCCGTTTCGAGACTCCAGACTAGTACTAAATTTCTTCAAATCGTCCGTTATTCTCTCCCGATTCTCAGCGATTGACTGAATCTCTCGGTTCGTTTTGTATTCCTCAAAACTCTTGATTTGTTCTGGACCAAGGTTTGGAGTCTGCGCGTCGAGATTTAAGACTGCCACTGCGGAGGTATCAGGTGCTGCAGGAGTCGGCAGCGGCGAATTGCGCGATTGATTTGGGGAAGTCCGCCCTGTGATCTGCGAGCGGACCTTCACGAGCTGCGGAAGGTTATCAAGGCTTGAGGGCTCACGAGGTCCGCCCTGTTTTGCATTCTTCTCAAACACCTCCTTCTCCTTACTCTCCGTACCCGAAGTTGTAATGCTTGGCGTTGTGGTTGAAGTCTGCTTTGTAGCATGACTCTTGTTTTGTGCATGCTTTCCGCTCGACATCGGCACGCTAGGAACCACAGAGCTTGCAGACGATACTGCCTTTCCGGGAACAGCTTTCGAACCGCCGCCATTCTTGAATGGAGCATGCCGCGACTGCGCAGACTTTGCCCCGGTCGTCCTAGTAGGCGCGGTTTTTGCAGGCTGTACCTTGCCTGTCATCGACTTCGTCGAAGCCGACTTCGCCGAAGGCGTCTTGGCCACCGTATTCTTCTGCCCATGCCCCTTCCCCGCCGTCGCCTTTGCCTGGGGCGTCTTTGACGAGGGGGCTTTTGTGGGGACGCCCTTCACAGCATTGGCCGCCGAAGCCACATTCCCACTTGCCGCAGGAGGCGCATTTGGCTGCGCTGAAGCTTTGACGGCACCAGCGGCTGCAGCAGCATACGAAAGCTTTGGCCGAGCCGATGGTGCTGCCGGCGCTGGCGCGCTTTCCTTCTCCTTGACCGGGTCTGCAACTGCCGACTTCCCCCTTGGTTCCTGTGCGGATGACCTTTGGACACCGCTAAAGCGCGCCTCCTCATCCACGTCATCCGACACCTCCTGGTTGCGTTCCTCGCGGAGGTGTATGTTCTCCGAGCCCTTTGCTTCAATCTCGGCGGCCAGGCGCTCGGCCTCACGCATCTTATCTTCATAATTGGCGTCGCCACGATCGATCTTAGTGGTATACTCGTTCTCATCAAATGATGTGGTCACCCCAAACTTGTCCTCATTCACCTGAAACTGATCCCACTTTTTGGCCCTCCCACCATTCGCGCCCGCCAACTCCCCAAAAGTCTGCTCGTCTAATGTGGCCGCCCCCCTCCCAGCGGCCGACGACAGTTCAGTAAAATCGTCGAAACGCTTGAGCTGCCTCCCAACTCCCCCGTTTCCCTTTGAGATTTCCGCATCAGTCGCAAAGCGCTCTGCGGTGGCAGCGGCCTCAAACACACCGCCTGCACCCTCAACGGCGATGATGGCGGCAATGGGAACAAGAACCGAGGCGGCCATCCCCCCCCGTATGTCGGTACAGAGGGCGGGTCCAGAGGACAAGGTCGCGGAAGCACGGGCGTAGCGCAAGGCAACTTGAAGGTCGCCTTTGGAGGTGGTCTCCGTGCCGGCAAAGAGGCCTGTGTAGGATGGGCCTGGCAGGGTGGAAACTGTGACTTGCTTGGCTAAAAGGGCGGTGAGGAGGGTTGTGAGAGCAGGGTCCGACACGGAAGAATGGGACTTCGGGGGGGGAGGGCGGTGAGCGGCAGGAGAGCCAACAGCGCGACGCCACGACTTGCGGTTGGCCATGGTGGAGGGTGAAAGGGTAGGGGAGAGGTGAGTGGAAGAAGAAGAAGAGGGGAAAAGGTGGAGACGCTGCACAAAAATAAAGGACCACGAAAGATTGGGAAAGGGGTCGAGGACTGGGAGTGGAGATTGAAGAGTGGCGAGTAGGGAGGAAAGGTGTAACGTAAGTACGGTTCGGTGTAGTAGAAGTGGGGAGCAGGTGGAGGACGAGGGGGCGTGGAAAGTGAAGGTTGTACTGCGAAGAGTAAGTTAGAGGGGCAAGATTGGCGAGCCGATGCAAAGCAAGACCGCGAGAGAAGTAGGGGAACGGCACAAAGAGAAGAGTGATAAGCGCAAAGTTAGAGAGCAACGAGCAACGGGAGAGAAGTATGGTAGCAAAGGGTAAACGCAAGGAGACAATCGACGACGGACAATTTAAAGTGCAACACACGCACACAAGTCGGACCGAAACCGACTCAACTGCGCAACCCCCACGGCACCAAGTCGTCAACTTTCCCCA
>JAUKWC010037554.1:0-14460 GCA_032356245.1 Endocladia muricata
GCGAGCGCGAGTATGAACTCGCGATCCAAGGATGCCACGGGGGTCGGAAGTGGGAGGCATGGTTTTAGAAAGTTGAGGACTCTTCGGGATATTCGGTGGAGTACTCGCTCCTGCTATCGGTGAAGTTGGACAGCTCTAGCCTGTACGAACTGTCAACACTATGGGGTGTCGCTTGCGCAAAAAGAAGAAGTAAAAAAAAACTCCTAATGATGTTATATTTCAACTTGAAAGTTGGCCTCATATGAGGCCAAACGTCCAATAGACACTAGCACATTCATCTAACGTATCATATATCGTTTATACTTTTTCGACAATCAGTTGGCCTCAAACAAGGCCAGAGTTGACTTCAGATGAGGCAAAACCCACTGTCGAATAGACACTTTAAGTGCGAGTTTTTGCGATAAATGCTCATTGGCAATTGATGTGCTTTTTTGGTTCAGCACAATCCAGCTCGATGGCTGATAGTTTAAGGGGTATTACTCGACGAAGAAGCAGTTAGTGTCAGTACAGGAAAAGGGTTCACGAGAAGCAGCAGAGCTACGGACAGTGAGCCTTGAGCACTCTGTTGCAACTGCTTTAAGTTTCGTCGAAATGATTCGTACGAAGCTTGTAACAAAAATAAGTTTGAATTCGTTGCGAAGAAAAAGAGCGACGGTCTGTGTCCGAATTCATTGGTCAAATGAAGCCATAAGAAAATGAATAGGAATAGAACAGCGGACGCTGAAGAACGAAAAGGAATTGGAACCGGTGCGGCCGCTAGTTGTTGTTTGTTCTGAGTGAGAGGTTCAGATGTTAGATAAATACGGAAGTATCATTTTTCGAGGGCAGCAGTGTAAGGGAAGAGCGTTCCTTGACTGCGGCGGTTACGGATGAGTCCTAAAGTGCGTTCAGAGAACACTCACGAACCGTAGAAGCTTGAGGCTAAAATTGACTAGTTGGAGAAAACTCGAGCGAATACATCAAAAGTAATAGAAGAAAGTTCAAATTACACTGCATACAGCTGAGTAGAGAACGGAAGCGGCTGAAGAGAACACTGGATTCCAGGGTTCTGACATTCAGCAAGATGTAGTATCAGCCAGTCCGCTGTTATGATGGTTGGAAATATAGTCAAGTTTACTGCACACAGATCGGGCGGACCAGAAAAAGTCACGACTGGGACTTATGTAGGACCAATCCATGAGAAAGGAATTGCGGAGGTCAAAGCTGTGAATGCTAGTGTAGCATAGGACGAAAGAGGTATCGACATCAGGGATATAGAGAAATGAGTGTTGACGGTTTAAGGACAGCTTGATAATATCTCTGGCGTCGCGACAATTATGCAGTCCGTAAAGAAGTTTGCACTTTACACTACTTTGCACATCAACAATACAAGGGATTCTACACAGGCAGTAAGTGTATCTAGCTTGGACGTAAAGATGGTTCTCCAGAGGAAGATGGTACTGAATGAGGTATCCGGTACTGGAGAATTCAAGTATTCTATAGCTTATAAGTATTCGTGTTTCTGGACATTGACGCGGACGTCCACCAGGTGGAGTACGAGATCTATTAATATTCTTGGTTCACTAGATACTTCGCGGTTCCAGGTCTAGTAATACTACATCCGGACTTCCACCAGATGAACTTCTGGGACTAATAATACTAGACTCGTACTTCCCCCAGTTGACCTGTAGGTATAGTAATAGTAGTCACCGTAGTGCAGTTTTTGAAAGTCTAGTCCAGTAACACCAGCTGATACACTATGGTACGTGAAAGTCTCCCGTGTAGTTACAGTGTGTACCGTATTGCAATGCGTGGAAGTCCATCCCTAATTTTTCTACCTTACAAGAACATTTCTCGCAGTTCTGAACGCAGTTTTGTTGTCCAAAGAACGTAGTGAAACTACGCCGGACATCCACTGGGTGCGGCTACCATTTGGTCTAGTTTTACCAGATCTCCGTGCTACCATATTCGCATTATCTGTACTATTCTTGGACGAATCCCCGTTAGTGTCATCAAGCCGAATCATCATATCCGCCCTGCTGCTACCTTCTGCTGATTAATCGACTCGTACCCTCGACATTGCATTCTACGCCCTATATCGTGCAACTGTCTGACCATACCACGCATCCCGCCTACCTTATGATCCAGTTCGCATCACATCGCCCCACCACCATCCCCGCTCCATCACCCTCTCTATCTACAACGGACTGCAATCCCCTCATCGCATCACATGCATCTTGTTCTGACAGTCTCTAGCCACACAACACATCCTGCTCACCGCCCAATCCAGTTTGCATCACCACACCCTACCAGCACCCCAACTCCCTCACACCCTCCAACGCCCTGCAATCGCCTCATCGTATCACGCACCCCATGTTTTTGCACTCTTTCAACGCACCATACATCCCGCCTAACCTCCGTTTCGGTCTCGTACTCGCACGTTACTGAAGAGGTTACGCACCCCGCCCAACTTCTTTACTCTGGTGTGAATATAGAATCGAAGCCGCGGCGCTTACTTAAGCATGCCGTCGCATCAAAAGAGAAAAGGAAGTCGCTCGATAAGTATCGTTGACGTCATGGTACATTCGGTCGTCTGATGAGATGTGGTCCGACGTCGGTACGGTTTAGATAGCGCCAGTAGATGGTTCCGGCCTTCTACAGTTTCACCGCCGTGCCTCGAAAATACTGTAGACCGTACGAAAGTTTGAAAATCTTCCAATTAGGCGTGTCTCAGTATCACTGCATTTTGATTCCCACTTCTTGTTGTAGTAGCAGTCAGCACGTGCGTCTTACGCTCTTGTCCTCACAGCAAATCGTGTACGTGTCTTTCGAGTGGCAGGTCCATCTCCCATGCTGAGGATTCTGGCGTCCATGAACGAGACCTATGCTAGGTTTCTTGCCCGGGAAAGTGCTAACGAGCGGACCTGTCCTCTTCTGCTTTGTAAATAACATGTAAGAGCTGCACACGTCGAAATTCTTGTCGCTCTCCGTTGTCGCTCTCCTCCCCCCAGTCCTTTTCCTTGCGGCCCTCTTTGCCGGTGTCTGACATTCTCTGCTAGTTTAAGCCGTGCTTCCATTCGTCTTCAGACGCGAACAATGTTTCTAAACGCGAGCAACAATTTCACTTTTGAACACAGCGACCGGCCGAGCTCGTCTCAACTTCACCGCACGTTGCGCCCGCCTCAGAGCCTCCTTTCGACTACTAGTGCGTTGTTTCTTCCGATGAGGCCCCAGCACCTCTGCTTCTCGCACTCTCATTCCCGTATCACCCGGGTGCCCAAGACACACTGAGTAGGGCTGATCCTCTCATACAGTCTATTGCAGTTTCTGTCGCCGACGCGGAGAGGTTTACCGTTTTGCGCACGATTGATGATCACATGACTATCTAGAGGTATCCCGACTTCTCTCTTTCGCGCTTTGGAGAGCACTGTAGCTCGTAGAAAGAGTATCGCTCCCTAACACTCGCTATTTTCGCGAAGTAGCTGCGCCATCAGGGCTTCTCCGCAACTCGTGCGTTGTACGACAGCGGTACATCCATCAGATGCGCCGACCTCTTGGACCCTGTCCGGATGCCCCGAACGCAAATAGGGCCGCCTACAACGAGTCTTCGTACTTTCATCCTTGCGGTGACCACTGGCAGAGCAAACGCATTTCTGCACTCATCGCCTGCAGATTGACGTTCGCCGCCAAGTTTGTCAAGACCCCAAAGTAACAGTCATCCGTAGCTAGCTCGAAGGTGTCATCTGGAACACCGGAATGTGAGGGAGCCACTCGTTTGTAGGTTTCATACAGATCTGTACCGGCCAATTCGACACTGCGCTTAAGAACGCTGCTCTTGTTACCCACCGCGTACATCCCACTCTCGTCAACTTCACCGCCACTTTCCACCGACTCTGCAAAATGTCCCGGCACACTGTCGTTGGCTATTCTTTTTTTCAACTCTTCCCCAGCGCCGACGACGGGGACGTTGACGCCATTTTCCGTTCTTGTACCATTCGCGCTCCAGAGACTGGAACAACTTCCATATTACACTCCGCTGTTAACTCTCCGCTACTGCCCCTATACGAAGGAGCCGTCGTATGCCTCAAATGATCAGACGCCTTCCATCGTCTATGGAAATGTCACCCGGTCGCCACCACCTACGTTTGCAACGTGAACAAGTCAGGGGACACGGTGGGCACTCGCTCGGGCATAAAAGCCAGCCGACGGAGCCAACGTTGCGAAATACAATCAGAGTTCCTCATTTTTTTTCGCTTCGTTCCCGCTCCGCAACACGTAGTACACCGCCCATCTCCTCACAAAACTCAACAGACTCCGAAGCCGGCGCTGCTACTCATGCATTGGTGAGAAAGCTGTGTCAAGCACGACTTGTCATCGCAGAGGCACGACAAAACCCCCGCCATATACTCAGTGGCGAAGTTGCCATCTTTTCTGAGAAGATGCCCCCTCCTCCTGCCCAGTTCTTCTCTCGACATACGCTCCATTTTAGGTTTCGAACTGCTGCACAACTATTATCTTGGCATCTCCGAGCTAATCGGAACCTGCTCATTTCTTAGGCTCGACATACAGTCCTATTCACAGGACAAGCTTTCGACAAGTACAGTCGGAAGCAGGTGAAAATTATCCCCATTGCTCTCCACTGTGGACTCGGCACAGTTCTGGCTACCATTCGGGTGGACTCAAACGTTCTTGGCGTTCACGTCGACTTCTACGCTCCGCAAAAATGCAGACGTCGGAATGTGCTCTACATAAATGAAGGAGTCCGCGACTTGATGGGGGCCAGGCATTATAAGTCTGTTGACGTGTTCGCTCTCGCTATTGCAGGAACGATAGACCATTGCTATGGAGGAGCTGATTTCGCGCCCTTCGGATCTCTTTGCGCATAGGACTCAGGAACCACAACGCTCAGCTCCAGACAGTGCTTATGGAAGCACTGGAGCTAAGGCCGGGCTCGCAACCTTGAAGCGCGTGTCATCAAATTTGCAGCCTCCATGCTCTACATGTTGGGAAGGGCCGCCATCCGATCGGGCTCGACGCCCTCAAGTTTCATCTTGTCCCCCGCCTTGCAGATGAAAAGCACAACCCTGTAGCTGGATAGTATTCGGACATAGGTGTTTAGGAACACATTCATACCGCATCCACGCAAGATTTCTGCCGCACTTTCAAGTGGAGAGCAACAGCCACGTACAAACCCGTCCGCCAAATCGAGCACTCCGAAAATTCCACTGTTCATCGAACTCCAGTCCTCCCGGCCTTAGAATCGCGTCCCGTCACAACCCCGCATAAGAACATAAATATTCAGCACGGGGTACGTCTTTTCAAGGAAAGCTTAAGACTGTAACTCCGCGAGCTCGTTCACTTCAGAACTCTTGCCATGGTCCTTCCCAAAAACGGGGAAACTCACATCAACGCCGCGATGCTCCACGAACTACTCGGGGGAGCTTCTCAAATATGCATCGACCTTTTCACCCAGCTCGGTAGCCAGAGTCCGCCCGTGCTGCTAGCATTTGTCCGCACAGAGCTTCTCCAGCAACCTTCGATCAACACATATGACACTGACCATATTACGAACATCAAAAGTGCTTACGTTTCTAGCGGTGTTTCTCCTTCCGGCAACAACTGTGGTCCCGATTTCGATGCCGCTCATACCATTCAGGTACAGAAGCTTGTTAATCAGGGCGTCTATACAAACAGCAGCCTTGGCCAGGCAAAACGGCAGCAATTCAGCTTTGTGCGGCTGGCTGCTGAAGACGATGAACACACAGATACTGTATGGGTGGCCCAGGATCTTTCTCTTTTCCGTATGCATAACAGTGAATCATTGCCACCTTACCAGTATTCTTTCGTGTGCTGAATGGGTTTTGTTGTATCGATCGATGCTGTTGGCGACATGCTAGATTGCGTCTGGCTGGGGTGCGCTACAGACGGACATGTGAATCGTACTAACCATCACGTCCAGATTCTCATGATTCAGCGACGAGGGCGGTGGGCCCTTGCCTCGCGCTGGTTTGGCGCGTGAAAGGGCTCTGTGACCGGTTGGAGAGATTACGTGGTCCGGTCACATTACCGTATCCTCCCTTTTCATGGTTAACTCCCCTGGTTCTACAGACATTTGTACGACACGAGGCTCCCCGAAGCATCTGATGAGCGGCCAGTTCTACCTGAGCCCTCCCCGCCACCCCACAGTCCATCCTCTCCGGACTAGAACTAAACCGAAGAGAATCACGATCTGTTCAGGGGGCGAAGAACATACAAGTATGGTCTGCTCCCTTCACTCTGTTATGTGCGCAGACGGCCACTCATCTCGTACTCGAAAAAAGGCGCGCTAGGAGAGATGCACAATCGTGGGCGAAATTTGTGACGGCCCGGACGCGCCATTGCCAAGTCCATACGGTCCTTGGTTTGAGTCCTCGCGTCTAGCCTGACAGTCAACAACAATGCCAATCATACTTGAGGTGTAGTACGAGAATCAGGGCTTTCCCACCGTCACATACAACTTGTCCTCTGAGTCTACCTCCACCACGCTGGAGGATATTCGGGGCGCCCGTGCGATGAAATCCTCCTGACCCTCCTCATGAGACCATTCCTTCCGCTCGTTGTCAAATCCGGACAACGGCCCCTCAACCGTAGAACTAGATGGAAACACGTTCTTCGCAACAATACGGCATAATATGCCCTAATTGCTCCTTGATATCTGCGCGGTTGGAAAAGGCAGGTATTTTGAAAATTTCAGGCCGCAATTCCGTCGACGCTCTCCTCCATTGTATGTAGCACGCATCATACAAGGTACTTCTCTCCGGAGCCCGGTATGCAGTCGTGCGAGTTGCTTGATGGACCGGCACCTGGACGTTCCCTCCAGGTCAGCCGGGCATCCTCGGAACACGCAAAGGATATATACCCGAGAAATGGTTTGAAACACTATGTTGCCCTTCTGAAGATCGCAAACCTCACTCTGCACAGAGTAGTCACCGTATGCTGGATCCCCGAACTTGCTGAAGCGCGATCACAAGAGGTGCAGGATCGCTCCCTCCCCCTCTGACGTTGTCAGCCTCACCTGCGCTTTAAATGGCTGAGAAGAGCGCTCCTCCATCTCGCCGTCCGACATATACGTGGCTTCCCGCGACATCAAGAAGATATCTCCAGCGCACTGGAATGGCACGTCCCCAGCGTTTCTCTTCCTTGCGCTCATCAGTTCAGAGGTTGGCTGGCGCATCCTTTCCCATCAAGTACAGTCCTTGAAAGTACCGTGGACGCACTCGAAGCGGGAGGCCGCGTCAAGAAACGATGAGGACTAGTTGGCTAGGCCAAGCTCTGGACGCCCAATGTCAACTAGAGCCGTCCCCTCACCATACTAATATCGTCTACAGTACTCCTCCCGATTGGCGAGAACCACCTTTGGGACCGACGTGAAACCATCCAGGCCATCGGCGGAGAACCTTCCCGCCATGCCCACCTCACTGCGACCCGTCTATTTTCGGACTGGTACAGGACATGTTGAGTCCAGCTGAGTAGTTTCGTGGCGGTACCATTGCAGAATCTGTTCTCGATAGTCTTCGCAAAACCAATATTCTTTGCTCCTACTTGTGTCCTACGCTTAAAACTCTGACCACAAACTGTTTTGACACGTGGTCTGGTTTGTTAGGCGCCTCCAGAAATACTGCGAGCCATACTTAGGATCTCTATATCGTACCGGACATCACTGAGTTCGACTTGGAGTCGGGTGAACTCGGGGAGTGTTGCCTTCGTGATACCGCGCATCTTGACATGCTACTGAAAGGCTTGCCTTCACCTCTCTTCGTAGTCGTTGACCCTCTTGTTGAGTCAAAGAGTCTCTTGCTCGTGCGCACAGGCCCTGTTCGTCTACTCCGCAACCATTGACTCAAGCTCTTCGATCTGCTCACGCGTGATAGATTGTGGGCAAGCTACAGCAGAAGTCTGAGCGCTCCTCTGGAACGGCATGGGCAAAGTCGGAGAGCAAGGACGCCTCAGCCAGCTTACATCGGGAGGATGCAGGGTCTCAGGGGGAGTCTGCCCGGTACGGTGTAGGATATGCGACCGTACAGTGTTGGTAAGGCCGGCCGTGCAGGCGCGCGGTGACGACACGATTCCGGCCAGGACGGAAGACCTGCCGGTGCACGAGCTGCGGTCCCGATTACCAGCAAAATGAATAGTAGGCACATTGCTTGCCGCAAGCCCCGGTGGAATTGGCGATGTTCCAGCAGAACCCTAGGTCGCCAGAACAGCGGAACCATCGGGTTGTTCACCTTCTAAATCATATCGAGACGGCGCAGGCGTTCTCCAAGGTCGGAAATGTAGGATACTGCCGTAGTGCAGGCCAGGCGATGGTGGGCAAACTGCTGTTTGGAACTGAATTCCTGGGTTTTGGAACGCGAGACTGATCGGCTCTCGGGAGACGAGCTGTGTAACAGCGACTACATTACCATTGATGGCGTGGTAAGGGTGACTACGGCTCAGCAGTGTCTATTGGTGTAGGGGGCGTGGAGAACATTTCTACACGGATGAGGGGTAATCGCTGGCCACGGACTACGAAGTCCCCGAAGGAATTGCTGCCAGTTCGGGACGGTGAAAGAATCGCATTCAGGCGTCCTCTGTCAGGAGTGAGTACGTGCGATTGCTCTTGGGCGTGCGGCGCAGTCGCGTATGAATAGTCATACTCCGGATCCTTAGAATCCGCGACTATTGAGCAATTCCGCAGCGGATAGGAGATCAAATACAAAGGATTGTCGGCCCAATCGAAAGAG
Organism: Endocladia muricata; assembly: GCA_032356245.1. Classification (NCBI taxonomy): domain Eukaryota; phylum Rhodophyta; class Florideophyceae; order Gigartinales; family Endocladiaceae; genus Endocladia; species Endocladia muricata. The sequence goes on from JAUKWC010037554.1 coordinate 8,742, forward strand.
AGCAAGACTTCTGTCGTACTGGCAGCGTGCGCTGAATGTACCGCCGTACGGCCTGTTTTGATGGTAAGCGCTCTATAGCAGCGAGGAAGAAGTAACCTGTGAGCTTACAGTCGTAAATCCCGAGGCCGACCGGGCCGACGATGGCAAGATCCCTGACGTCGGGGGAGCAAATCCGAACGATGGGAGGTGCTCTCGTGTTGGTGCTACAGGTGAAATCGGTAGTTTCCTGTCTGCGTGCTGCCGAACAAAGATGACAATTTTCTCCGAAGAACAGTTTGCTACATCCCGCAGCAAGGACGGTTGCGTCCGGGCATGCTAGCCTATCGGCTCTCAAACGGATCGCACACAGTTATTTGCGGCTGCGCGAGGGCAGCCAGGTCGGGGAAGGAATGGAGCTCCTCGAACCGACTAGGAATGTGCCCCCACAACGCTGGCTGATTCTTCTACATGCGAACCTAGGCCTACAACTAGCATACATTTTAAATCCACCGTCGGTGTCAATAATTGGCACCGACTCTAACTATTTAAAAGTGCAGTCCAGTGATTGGGTCCAGAATTATTTCTCGGCCAAGTTAGAGTAAATCAAAATAATCAAAATTGTTAGTTATTAACCTGAAGAGTTCGTGTGTTGATCCGTCGCATTGTGACTGGCCGCCACGGCCCGCACAGTCAGCACTGTTCTATAGTCTGCCCTGACGGCTTCCTCATACTTGAACAAAGCTCATTGGGTGATAGGTTTCCTGAGAATCCAGGGCGCTACAACGCAACCCGCGAGAGGCAGCTTGCCGGGTGCCAATGAGTTGCACTAGCCTGGCGGCTCAGTGAAATCATAGCGACAACCGCATCCGGAGCATCAACGTCGTCGTCGTGCTCTTCTTGGGTGCACTTGCGAGATCTTTGCATCGGAACAGTCTTTCTCTACTTTACAGCTGCCGGGGACATGTATGTGGCGCGGTCTCACAGATAGGGCAGAATAGACAGAGACTTAGTCACAAGCACAAACTGGAAAACTGTGTCGCAGCCCCTGTGAGGTGAGCATTACGAGTCCCAGCCCGCAGTAGTATTAGTGTCTTTGTTCTGGCACGGACACGCTGAAAGTGACTGCCTACGGTTGAAGCACCAAAAGCATGAAACGGCAAAACTGGAAACATCACATGAGGGCCCGCAGATCGGAATCCCAGAAACTAACAAAGTGGCAGACTTGGCGGGTACCAATAATAACGAGGGTTGGGATTTACTAATGTGAAAAGACATGAGCACATGGATGGTGTTTTCCAGATTACGGTTTGCGTATCGATGTGCTAATTTGTTCGCATATGAAGACATCCTAGCCGCTGTCATTAGTGACGCCCACACCCAAGTTCAGGTACGTTTCCAAATCTCGTGAAAGGGACACTACAAGTCAGAATTGCTCTTCTCTCCCTACCGGAGGTGAACGCGAAGTCTGAAACCATGAAGGTTCACATGTCGGCCTTCCTGTACCATCTCATCGGAGCAGATGATAAAGATGCAATGGCAGGCAAAAGAATTGCTCTGGTGACGAACGAGCAGCGCAAGCCTGCCCACGACTTCCACAATTCGATCGAGAGCAACAAACCGGTCCTTCCTGAGCCGGACAAGAAGTAGGAGAAGGGAATACTCCGAGAATGGCTACCAATTGTGTTTCGGATGTGAAAAGATAAGAGGCTTGCGGTGATCGCACAAGCAGCCCTCATACTGAAGAACTATGGGGTTTACCTCATTGTTGGCACCGCGTTCATCCTGCCTAAGCTCAACAGGGTGTTGGAGGTAGTTTTGCGCGAAGCGGCTCTGGCTGGCCGCCCCAGGGTGTTCAAGGTTCTCGTGTCCTTTGGGACGATCAACAGGTGTCACTCATGCCGCGTCAGCAAACGCGCATTCGTTCGGAAGAAGGCGAGTGACAGCGCAAATTGCCGGGTGTCTTCTTTGCTAGTGCGAACTAGTACGTGGATGAAACTCTTGAAGGTAGAAGCGATCTCGAAATGTGATGCTATAGTCGGATCCTACCTTCTGTTTCTTCAGCGCGTTCAGCATTCAGTGGATTCGAAGAGACATGCTGACGGCTTCGCACCCAGCTTGGAATGCGACACGGCGCAAGCAGATGGGATGGCCGATGCTGGGGGGAGTACGAGCAGAACGACGGCAAGGGGTCGGACGTGGGAGAAGGACCCAGCAGACGGAGCGATTGCAGCATTGTTCCCGTGGACTTTCCGAGCCGTTCTTACAAACGAAATGTTGCTCGATATCAAGCACTGCAGCGAATGACTGTATCTGGCCCGTTTCGAGTAGCCGGACGGACACTTGCCTAGGATATTCACCGACTTCAGAAGGGATACCTGGGGGGCCTCATGGCTTCAGCGTGAAGCGTCAACATATGATGGAGCCTGCTCAGAGGCTATGGAGAGAGATTCAGGGCCGTCAGATGCCGATTTGGGAGACACGCAACCACGTGTTCATCGGTTTGTGACGCAGTGGAACACCATAGTCAGCGTGAGACCGTCTGTACCGTCTACTGGTTTTTTTGTCTCTCTGGCTAAATGAGGAGATGAAGCTAGGTCTGAAGGGTAGCGAGGACGAAAGGGAGGAAGTTGTGGCACTTTGCCGTACGGAGGAAGCTAGTGAGACTTCTGGGTCCACTCGGGACTCATTCGTGCCGCAGTTAGAAGACCCGTTCCGTGAGTTACCGAATCCATCCAACCGCACTACCCCTTCGCCACTGCCGGAGGAAATGATGGAGGATTCATTACCCGACGATGACCCACCAACCGACATTCCGGCGGAGTCGCTCGGTATCATGAAGTAGCATCGCCGTATCCACAGCTGTATTTTCGATGACCCTGTCATTTATCACGCTCACCACTCGGATGACAGCCGGGATGGCAAGTTGCAGCTGCAGTTGAGGGGCCGGGAGTTTAACAAGATAGGTAAGCGGGGCGAGGACGACTCTAGCCCTGGTGCCTATAAGCACGGGGATATGGGTGCCTCCGTCCCGATAGACGATGCACTGCGTGCAAGAACCATCCACAAAATGACGTTTTGTAGCTGTTTATAGCTGAGCACGTGGCTTCCGCGCTTAAGGTGTCATAGCCGAGACTCGTACGACCAGGAGGGTGACGGGGCTAGCGCATCGAAGGGGACGCGGCGGACGGACCTAGTTTTTCACTTGGAGGATCATCCGCCCGGACATGTCTGAGATCGAGGTCACTGCACGTAGAACCCAGGAATGGAAACATGTTGCTATGGGTCGGTCACGCAGTGGGTCGCTCTTTCCTTGTGGACGAATGCAATGGCCGAGATGCGGTTGGCATTAGTATGCTCCTAAAGCAACAAGTATGTGCAGTAATCGCACGCAGCATGGACGAGCCATATCAGTGGAATCCAGCGTTCGGAGTCCGGAGAGGTGGTGAGAAAGGGCGACGAAAAGATTTGCCATAAGATGACTCGACCTGAGCAGAAGAACATCAAGCGCATGAGCGAGGTGGTATGGCAGTATTCTGCACTAGGGGACATTGTGGTAGACCTTCTTCGTGGTACTTTCGCGACTGCGAATATATGCATAGGGCTCCCAAGATATCGCCGTCCGGCGGGGTGGGAGAAGGACGATGAATGCGTGCGTCAAGCTCTAACAAGCTTAATGAGGTCGTTTTGCGAAATGCGCCGTGAGCACCGCCTGCGACATTGGTGGCTCTCCACGAGTTCTGGAGCTTGCCGCGAGGTACTTGGCTGAAGTGTACACGAACAGGGCTGAGACCAAAAGGAATGAAACTCACGGTGCTCCGATATGGTATCCCCGGTACCAAAGTCTACCAGACTATATAGCCTGGCGTGTTCCGAAGTACATCGGGAATCGCATGCTTTCCCTACGATATTCACGGACATGAGTGTATAACTGGCCGACGAAGTGTCATCCTGTCATGGACACGCCATAACCATGAATGGTGAGGGTGGCAGAAGTGGCGTTTGGCTGTGTGGTTGTGCGTGGAACGATAGTCGGGCATAAATGTGTGGATTTCGGGGTGTTTGTGGACCAGGTTTTTTCGAAAGTAGAGACGATGCTCTCTTACTAATTGATGATCCTGTACGCCGGCTTGTATTAGCGTACGTGAAGAAAGACGACGATTTATGGAGGTCGAGTATCGGAGTCAGGCAAATCATGGTTCAATCGTGGATCCGTTCGCGTGGAATTGCGGGCATAGTTCCACGGACACCCGAAGGATAGCTGCCACAACATGTCGACACCCGTTTGTGCGGCCAGTTATGTGAATGAAGCTGGTCCCTTGCCTGAGGATAAAAAGGAACGAAACAGCTGCAGTTTGAAAGCGCGAGGCGCGAGCTTGGATATGTACAAGGATTGAGCGGAGTTTTTGCGGTGAGTCCTACGTGTACTGAGCGTCGTGACAATCCCTGGGATGCACGAGATTTTGAAAGCCGAGCACCTGTTCGCAAACATCGGGGATAAGTTCAGTGTCTAAGTAAGTGGTTCGAACTTCCTAAATAGCGAGCATTGTAACAGTCTGAAGCACGAATAGAGAGTACACGAACCTTCTCCTGCGAGCACCCCATACAGCTAACGCTGGAGCGGAAGACCTGGACTTGGCCGCAAGAATGGTAACCGAAAACAGTGGGCGATTCTGGGGCCACACTAGCCGAAACAAGAGGTCTCAGCAAGAATGGCCAACTTAACTCGAGAGGTATCAGTAAACGGAGACGTAGAGATCTGCTGATGCGTAAATAGACGAGTAGAGGGACGCCGTCCTTCAGATTAACTTTCCGACATCCATCCGCTCATGTGAAAACGCATGAGCACATAGACATGCTTTTCCAGTTTAAGTAGTAGATGTCCAGATGCTTATGTAAGACTATTCAAGCAGGGCCTAGCTCCTGTCATTCGCGACACCCCTTACGACCTTGAAATGTGTATGTTTTTCAGACATGACATTCTACTCTTGCAGCACACTCAGAATTGAGTCATTCTGCGCGTCGCGCCGTTTGCCGCCAGTGGTACCCGGTCAAACTCGTATGGACTTTGTATCCCTAGACTCGTCCGCTATGACTTTCATATCTGTATGGTTCCATTCTCCACCAACATCCAAGCACCATCTCCGTCTCAGAGATTCGCGTTCATCCTCTCCACCTTCCTATTACGGACCCCCTCCTCCGTCAACGCCATTGCTCACGCTTTTCTAGAACTACCATACTCCCGACATAACCGACGAACTTCCCGGCGCGACTCTTACCCTCGATTTGCTCCCGTACGCTCGAGAGCCGAAGCCAGCAGTACGATCGAAAGCAGAACCGCAACCGGCGGTAAAACCGCGGCCGGAAATATAGCTCGCGGGGGCCGGCGACGTGTTCGAGGCCAAAGCGGGCGTACAAACATCTGAATCGGAGTCGCCTCTCCGCAAACGTCTACAGTAGGACATATGTGGCTATCTGCGCCCTTTTTTCGGATGGTCTCGAAAATACGTATCCACGACGGGATTGATTATCTCGCTCAAAAGCTCAGATTGTTCGAGGTTGTTCCAAAAATGCCGAAGCACAAAGAAATCACCATCGACGGCTTCGGATCTGCCATTGAGAAGAGCGGACGCGGCAAAAAGTTTAAGACATTTGACCGCTCGCCGATCGGAGATCGAAATACCTTCGGAGCGTATTTGGAACACAAGTCCTTTGTACTTAGCCAAAAAATCATCAGAGAGAT
>JAUKWC010037565.1:0-14458 GCA_032356245.1 Endocladia muricata
GGGAAAAGCCCTTGCAAAGCGATTACGAAGCTTACTGTTTCGAACGGCTGCATATTATTATGTGCCTGAGCGCCACCAGTATTGCTGATAGAACCAGACCTTAATTGAGTAAAATTAGTAGCTGTAAAAGGCTTATACAGCCTAGACGACGCCAAAACATTGCTACTTGAATTTCTATCATCACCCGCGACACTTGAGGCTTTTAATTGGTGTGTATGCGCTGGAATTGACGCGGCTGTTAACGTGATTTTTTCAGCCCCGCTCCTTTGTCCTAGCGGATGGCCAACACTTTTATGCACCGGAGTTCGGCTGCGTAAATCGGGCAAAGCGAAACTGCCCCTACCATCGCCTCCGTAGACTGTACCAAGTAGGGAGTAAAGAGACTGGTTTTGATTGATGGGTAAAATTTGACCATCACAGAAAGCCCAGCCACGGGGTGCGAAATTAAATCCGACCATACGTATTTCGGCTAAAAATGGTTCTGACATGGAATTGTTCCTCTTGAAAAGTTAATGGCGCAATCCGATTTTTGTAAAGAGTAAATAAGTCGACATTGCTGTGAACGCTTTTAAGCGTGCGATATTGTTAACGAATGATTCCTCCTTTAAGTAGTTCTTCGGTTCGTTATGAGCTTTTTAAGCGCTTGCGCGAGTAACTCGATTGCGTGGAAAGTACATCAAGTAATCTCGTGGATAGCGATGCTCGTCATGCACAAAACCTAAGCCTTGATAGAAGTTTTTGGCGGCTACATTCTCGTGTAAAACGCTGAGCCGTATTGGCAGCTGTGTTTGTTCCGAACAATGGATGAACGTGCGCATTACTCCGCTACCCAAGCCTTTGCCACGAGCATCTGGAATGAGAGATATGTCGACTACTAGAATTTCATTGTGACCAAAATCGAGAATTATGCGGCCTACCTTTTGCTCGTAGTATTCAATAATTAGACTTAGAGCATTTGGGAAATTTTCTGCGTAACTCGCCGTTTGTGCGGCGTATTGACTCCGTTTTATTGAATCAATGAACTCATCTTCCGCGTTTATTAAGTCGAGGTCGAGACGAGTTGATTTATACAGTTGCTCTATAAAAGAAGAGTCACTAGTCATGGATGCTCTAACGTGAAGACCAGCGGGTAATGAGAGTGTATTTAAATTCATGATATTCTCTCAATACGACTCATTCAGTTTCTAGGCTAGCTTCAATTTCATCCAATAGTTGTTGCTTTTGTAGCTCTAATTCATCCTCATTCGGTTGTTGAATAGCTTTATTAATTAGAGGGTCCGACTGTAATAATGGAATGCACTCTTGCTCATTGATTGAAGGATCCTCTTTCATCAATTGTGACGCTAAATCTTTAGCCTCATCATCACTTAAGCGCACTGCTGGAGCCGCAGTTTCGATGCTTTGTATAAAATCGCTATGGAACTCGTCAGGCAAGTTCTTGAGTATTTCTTGCTGACTGTCTTTTAGGCTTTGTTTTACCACATTACTCATAGTTACTCTCCGAGAAGGATTAGTGTTGATTAAAATACCTAATAAAGGTATTAAACTATCGGCTATCGAGCGCGGCTCTGTCTATTACAGAGTATTACAACGGGGCATGAGTTTTTGACTGGGCTTCTTTCCTTAGAGGCAGAACTTACATTTCTGAGTTTTTAACCACTTCCGATCAAATAGCCTGCGGTGAGACCTTTGTGTAATTTAAGAAATTATATATCGACGTTTAATTTTTCTGTTCCAAGATTTAAGCGCTAATACCGTTACAAAGATTATCAAGGTGCATAATCAGTGTTCTTTTTCGGCTTAACGGCACGCTTAGTCAGTACTGACAATAACAACATCGAAGGCAATGCAGATTCGTGTTTCCTGATATCTTAATGGAATGGTTTCGTGATAAAAATAAGACGGAAAAAGAACTAATAGACCTTCGCTAGGGCGTACATAATATGGTTTTTTTTCAATTTGCGAGAAGAGTAAGCAGCCTTGAGCGTCTTCTCCGTTCTCGGCTGAGTTAATGCTGTTTGGCACTTTAATATAGTAGACACCGCTCAATAGTGCATCGGGGTGCATATGGCTAATTTGATGACCACCTTTATCTAGAATGTTGGCCCATAGGTTCAGAGAGAACGTTTGGTTAGACTCGGTGTGAATTATAGGCGATTCATTTAGGTAACGTTCTACTGTAAATTTTATCTGCGTTTCTAAATCGATTAGATGCGAGTGCCAACTTGCTTCAAAATGCATTTGACTGCCGAGTTTCGCGGTGTGTTTACCGGGCTCAAACACTTGCTTCTCATGTGATGATAAAAAGCTCGCCAGCGTTTTATGCACCACTTGCATAGTCTCATTTTTGTTAGATATATCTAAATGGTATTGCCTTACCATTGATGAGTGATCAAGCCTTCGAGTTAGCTCGCTTTGCTTGCCTAATTTGGGTAAGGCTTGTATCAAACTCGAGGTTAATCCTGAATCTGATTGGGTGCTAATCGGAAGAGCGTAATACAGTAGATAAACGTCTTGTGGTTGTTCGATACGCAGATAAATCTGTAGCGTTAGCCTGAGATTAGTAATATTCATCGAAGCATACTCATCAGGGCTCGGCATTAGTTCCTTTGCTAGGTTGAAGAGATGTTTACGCGTATAGGCATCAGCAAGGGAGAGCCTTGTATTCAAAGTAGGGTGGTAGTTAGTTGCGAGTTGCCCTACTTGGATGACGTTTTCAATATCACCTAGCTTGCGATATACCTGTATAATAGCGGCGAAGGCATAGTCATTTTTAGCGACATGCTTGAGGTGTTTTTCGCAAAGCTTGATAGCGTTGTCTAAGTGATTTTCATGCAGGTGAGCTTCTATTAACTTATTAAAAAAACGCTCGTTATTTGGTTGCTTATCATAAGCAATTTGTAATAGTTTTCGTTCAACACTTGAAGGAATAGGGGTGATCGACTTCGCTTTTTCTACCCAGTTCATCATTATTCTGGGCATTCAATCCATATAGCCTAAAGCTCGGAGTCGATCAACAACGGCGGGGTCGTCATCTAAATCGTACGAAATTTCATCTTCGCCAATAACGACTTGGCCTTTGAGCATGTCTAAGGCACCAAGCCCTATATGTCGCAAGCGCAGCTTGTCAAACTGCTTAGATATGGGGCAGTTTAACTGGTAAATATTAAGTTGGCTGTCGGCGCTTGGCGAGAGTTTAAAAAGTTCACATTTGTTATTGTCACCATCGTAAATATAGTGATAGTTATTTTGCCTAATTGAGAGTCGATACTTGTGTGAATCAGAGTGACCAAGCATCTCACTTATTATCGGTGATTCTTCATTTGAGGATAGTAAATTATTACCCAGAATTTTCTCTGGACAATCTATTTTTGCCAATGCCAGAAGGGTTGGTGCAATGTCTAAATGAGACACTTTTCTTAACTCTTTTGCGCCGATTATTTGTCCAGGCTGTTTAATAATCAACGGTACATGTGTGCCCTCATGCCGTAGTTGATTCCATGAATGTGCCCATGTCCCGTGTTCATAAAGTTCTTCGCCGTGGTCACTCGTTAGGCACAGTGCGGTGTTCTGCCAGTCGCCTCTTTGCGTCAACGTATCAAATAATCGCCCAAGTGTGGTATCAAGAGAATTAGTCTCTTCAGCGTATAGTTGCCTCCAGCGTTCTGCTCGTTTGTCACCAGGATAATATTGCCCACGAGACTTTTTAACTTTTAGCCACTGCTGACGATCTTGCCACATCTGAGTATACTCTTGACCATTAATTGTTCGAGCAGACGAACGATAAGGCCAATGTAGGTCCATGAAATGTAGCCATAAAAAATAAGGTTGATCGCGTTTTTCCTTAAGCCAATCTAACGCTACAGAAACCAGTTCTTCGGCATCCGTCGTTGGGTAAAATGGCAATACTGTTGGTGTCAATTTAGACAAGACAGGGCCTGCGATTGGGTGTGATGCAAACCGCTCAAATTTTCTATTACGATTTAGTTGTGGACCTCTCGGTGCAGGCGGTCTTAGTTCATTAAACGAATCGAAGCCTCGTTCAAACCCCCCTATTTTTCCGCAGACTACGTTAGTTGTAAAACCAGCTGTGTAATAGCCGTTCTTTTGAAGTTCTTCAGCAAGGTTAGGGCGTTCAGGGTTCATCTTGCCTTGGGTGAACCCATGCATTGACGAATGAGTTGAGCTGAACAGTGACGTCATAGCAATTTTAGTCCAACCTCCACACGTAAATGCATTATTGAAGTAATGACTTTGCTGGGCGATGGCATCAATATTAGGGGTGGGTGCTTTTGAGTTATCGGCAACACCTAGGTGGTCACCACGCCAACAATCAACCGTAATAAGAACAATGTTTGGCTTCAAAATCTAACCCCGTACCCACTAGTGTGAGTTACTGGCGTCTTCCAAGATGTCTTCAGCAACTTGGGTTAACAGCGCCAATTTGTTAGGGAAATGAGCCGACTTAACTTGTATGCGCTGACTTAATTCTGCCATATATTTAAACTCATCGGCACGTTCATGCAAGCCTAATACTCTGCGACCGTACCCGTGTGGAGCTAAAGCCATAAGAGCTGCCTTATGGTTTAAGACGGTTATCTTTGTTCGAATTGAGTCGTTTTGACGTTGGTTTAATACGTAGATCATAGAGAGAGAGCACGGTTTTCCTGAATAGAATTTCCAGTGCTTCGTGGCATTTTGCTTTGAATCAATGAGTGGCAATGACGCTGACTCATTAAGAGCAATATATCGCTTGTTATTTCCTGAGACAACGCGTTGATAATTATCTTGGTTTAAACCGAATGAGCGTAGAGTGCTGGGTAGTAATCTAATTCCAGGGTACCCCGACTGGACAGTGGTGTCGTCAATGCTTTTAGCGTTTAAAACAGCAACATCATCGGAGATCAGTTTAGCTCCTGAGTTAATTAACGCTGCGGCGGTAGTGGATTTTCCTGCGCCTTTATTGCCGATAAATGCAAATGCTTTACCCCCGAGTTCCATAACGCTAGCGTGTAAACAGACCCGCTTGAGTAAGCGTAGTACGCATCCCAAAATAGGGCCTAAGATAAACGATTCGGCATCGCCTATTGGAATAGTGTCAGGTTTAACGCACACAACCTTTGAACCATCGCGGCCTATATAAAAAGTTAGGGCGGTCGATGGGGACTTTGAATAGCTAAGTGAAATCCAGTCGTATGAAAACTTTACGATAATGCCTTCGTCGCTATTTTGTGATGAAGTCTGCCATTGAAAATGATCGAAATACTGGTGCTGACTTTCATCGAAAAAATCAAAATAAGTGTCAATATCCCTATTGTCTAACCTTATCGGTGTAAGCAAGTTTAAAGGTCGGCTTAACTCGATGTTTAGGCCGTAAACACTGTAACAATACAACTCAATTTTTCTGGTTTGGTTTATGTGCTGGCGGTATAACTACTTGGAACGGGTCCGAAATCATCGCCTGTGTCACCAGAAATAGTTTGAGTAAGCTCGCTCATTTTGCCGAAGTCCGTTAGCACTGGCGGGTGGTAATCCTTTTGTCCTAGTGTAACCGCGTTTTCAATATTTAATTCGTTTGACATTGTTTATGTTTCCGTTGGTTGACGATTTAGTCGGTAAGCTTGAAACAGTATTTAACCAATCCGATAAGGTTGTGACTCTCATTATAGACTTAAAATCACTTTTATGTGAATTTCTAGAATCCATTAATGTAGCTTTTAGCGGTGTTGGGTCGATAAAGTCGCTTAGTTTCGGATTATCCAATAAGTGCTCGTAATAACTGGTTTCTAAACCAGAAGCTAAAACCGACTGTAAGCCATTGCCCGGCAACGGGGTTTTAGGTCGGCTAATAACATTTTCGGGAAGATAGTTTTGCATTGCTTGCCTGAGAATTGTTTTATTGTGTAACCATGGAAATGGAGGTGAAGATTGAGTAAGTTCAAGTAAACGAGTGTCAAAAAACGGATGAACTACCTTTACTGGAATATGAGTAAAGCCGGGGTCATTCCAGCAAAAAATGCGTCGCCATAAGCCGCCGGTTGTCATGCTTTGTTGTGCTTTTGTTGGGTCAATCTTACGCTCAATAATTGAACGTAATCGTGTGTTCAGTTGTTGTTTTTCTGAAAATTCCGCATTTATCCAAGTTGGGACCTGTCTTTTTAATATATCTTTACGCTTATATTCCAGCTTGGCGCTTGCTCGTAAACCTAGCGGCGGGTGCTTGCCAAATAGAGCCCAGTGATATTTGGCTTGTTTAAACATATGAATGATTTTTTGAGGAGAATCAAAATCGCCCACTCGAAGCCCTTGGGTTTGAAGTAACGGGTCACCACCAAAGCCGGTCATTAGAGTGTTTGAATGAGTGGACACATGCTTCAGTAAATCATAATTACTGGTGTCGCGAGTAGTAAAGCGTGGTTCCGGTGATCGTAAGTATGGGGGGGTGTGAGCTTGCTTTAGTTCATTATCGCTCCCGGCGAGTACATGGTGTTCAATGTTGAATTTTTCCGCAATTTGGCGCGCATAAGGTGTTTCTAGGTCGGACAACTCACCACTTGCACCATAGGTATAAGCGACTACTTTATTCAGTGGGTTTTGCTCGTGCCTAATTTCGTTGGCGATAGCCGTAACGCTACTCGAATCCATGCCTCCGCTTAAATGTACCCCTACGCTGTTTGTTCGTGAACGGTCAGAAATAGATTGTTTTAGTAAATGACTAAACTCTTCAATGTGCTCATCAGGTTTGAGGTGTCTAATTTCCCCTCTCGACTCAAATTGCCAATAGCGCTTTACTTGTAGAGTATTGTTCTCAAAGATAAGAAAATGCCCGGCAGGTAAGTGTTTAATATGCTCGAAAAAAGTGCCGTGGTTATTTTCATTAATTCGAAACAATAAATAGTCAGCAATGGCAAGTTGATCTAAATCGTGACGCACTTCTGGGTGTAATCGAATGGCATTCAGTGTATTGCTAATGCAAATGCCGTGAGGCGTTTTTGCATAGTACATTGGTGCAACACCGAATTGGTCCGTAGCGCATAACAGCCGTTGTTTTGATGAATCCCATAAAATAAATGCGAAATCACCAATCATGTGATCAAAGCATTGAAGGCCCCAATGTTGGTAGGCCGAAAGAATTAGCTTGTCGTCAGTTGTGTATTTACTAATATTGGGGAATTGACGTTGTAGTTTCCCTATTAGTTCAATTCGAGCATCAATCCTTGCGTCGGCGGCAATCCATACATCGCCATCTAGGGTTGATGGCTGGCTCTCATTTTTAGACTCAATGCTTGTCGGTAGCAAAGTATGCGTCATAGCGACATCACCGTTGTACCAATATTGCTGATAATGAGGGCCACGCATTGCCATCATCAGAGCCATTTCTTTAATCAAGCCTTCGTTGGCGTCGGATCTTTTACTATCAACTATTGCGGCAATTCCGCTCATAAAAATGTCGCTCTCTTAACTAACTGAAGGTTTTCGATTAGCTGATAATTTTCGTGTACACGCTGGCCTGCATTCAACGGCTCGGCTTTGTGCTCCACCCAAGCATGGGCTCTAAATTTAGGCTGTTTACGCACGCCGATATTGAGCGTCGAGCTAATTCCATTTTTTTGAAGTAAAGATTGTAAGGCGATTGAACGAGATAGGCAGTTTCCTTTCCAGAATGTACTCTCTACCGCTGACATTAGTGATCGTAAAACAAGCTTGGCACTTTCAATATTATCGATCTCCTCAACTGCAATGAATGTCTTATGATTGCACATTAATGCCATAGTTCGCCGGATACCTACAACACTGAGTAGAATTTCGCATAGCGGAATCATTATAAGAAAGTACAATTTATTACTTGGGGAAAACATAAAAAGTCTAATGCTCAGATGAAAAGCGACTGACTATACTATAGCGTGTCCCTGCGGTAACAGGCGTTACCTCATGAACGATGTCGACAGGGTAGGCGATCAAACAACCAGTCGCTGCGGGCGCGCCTATTCCTTTGTTAGCAAAGCCCGGTGTTTTGATGAGTCCGAACAACTGCAATTCACCACCTTCAAAGCCTTGCTCGGGGTGAGACTTCCTTATATCGTTAAGGTTTATAGTAATGTTGATTTTTCGCCGGTACTGCGCGTCGGTATGTGGGGCGAAAAAATCGCCCTTGTTGTACTTTAAAAATTTAGCATTTTCAAACTCATCATCCAGTGACACATTAAAAAAATGCTCAAGGTGAGGTTTTAAAGAGGTTAAACGTTGCTTGATCATATGTTTCGCGGCAACTGACATCTCACAGTATTGAGTCTGGCGAATCCGCTGGTCATGCTGTTCAAGGAGTAAAGATTCTCGTAATACTCGCGCATTTCTAGTACGTGCAGAGCGCATCTCGTTGCAGAGCAATTCACATTCAGACGCTTTCAAAAAGTCTTCAATAATGAAAATGCCAAGCTTACGTAGTAATTGAATCGAGGTCATTATTTTCGATAATACTGAGTAAGCCTGCATTTTCTAATTCAATAATGAATTTGCCAAGGTCTTTGTGTAATACATCTTCTGGGGCCTTAAACTCGGTAATCATTTGTTTGATAACCTCGCTTGAATTCCCATATTTTTCTAAAAGCTGCCAGAAGCGCAAGCCAACATCATCAAGGCCGAAATAATGCTCTTCGTTTAAATTAAGCAACACGGCTTCATTTTCAATTTCCTGTATCAGAACATTGGGGTCAATCTTTACTTGGATTGATGAATTATTAGTAGCCATTTTAATGTTCTTTTAGTTTGCTTATAGTAAGTTTGTTCGGGTTAGTTTAGTGGTGACGCAAGCGTTTATCAATACAGGCGACCATTGACCGAATGTCGCCTGGCAATGCGGCGAAGTCTTTAATTCTATTTAACTGAGCTTCAGGGGCCTCTAAAATATCTTCGTAGTTTACATAGATCACATCAATATTATTCTGATTGGTAAGCCATTGATATGTTTTTGCAAGGTGCTTCGCATATAAGGTATTCATCTTGTCATCATTATCTGAATTAACAGGTTGTTTCAGCTCAAGCAACATTTTAGCTTGTGATTTTAGTATTTTTCCCATTTCACGCTGCATAAAGATAATCTTGTAATGGCGTTCTGTCGGTAAGAATTGCAGCAGTGAAGAAATTACTTTAATAGCACGCCCTTCCGAATCTACTAAACTACTAAAGTTACCTTTCGCCAATTTTTTTACGGCTTCGTGTTCGTAATAGCCCTTTGGATTACTGACGTCTGCAGGTCTGGCACCATCACTCACAGGGGATAAGCCGCCAGCCTCCAAAATTTGCATCATCATTGACGTGCCAGAGCGTGGTAAGCCGGAAACGAGAATAGTCGCTTTTTTTTTTCGTTTTAGGAACTTAAAAAATTTATTAAAAGGCATGGGCGTTAAATTTTTATGCAGATGATGATCCGTTTAGTGTTCTGCGCGCAGTATTGCTCGATGCTTGTTAGATATTGTATTACGAGCTATTACACACCAGTAACGCCAATATTTTGAAGCTCTTCAGTATAAGTAAACAATTGTATTGAGAATGATACACAAAGGGTTTAATGTCACTGATTAATCTCAAATTCTAAACATAAAATGAATGCGAACTTACTTGGTGCGTTAATACTATTGATTCGAAAGTGCTTAGCTTTTTCGCGATTCAAGTTAGTAACGGGCTTGATGTTGATGGTGCTTAATAGTTTTATTTCAGGAGTAGGCATTTTATTAATTGTGCCGCTGCTCGCATCAATCGGAGTATATATGGGGCAGGGGGCTCCGACTAATAGTATTTCTTCGAGAATTAATGACTTAGCCTCGTATTTTGGGCTTGAATTAAACCTGTCGACCATACTTATCATTTATCTTTTATTGATCGTTGGCTTCGCAGCATTCAGCTTTGTTAGCTCAATAATCTTAGTTTCACTACGCCTATCGTTCGTTATTTATCTACGCAACGAAATAGCAAGATTGTTGTTTTTCACACAATGGCGATATTTGAATAGTCAGTACATGGCAGACTTTATGCGTTTGTTAACAGGGCAAATCAGTACGGTAGGTTCAAGTTTAAATTTGTTGTTAACACTAGCTGCTAGCATTATTTTAGTACTGGTATACCTTAGTTTTTCTATGTTCTTATCGGCAAAATTAACGTTGGTAGCTTTGCTATGCGGCGTGACCTTGACAGTCTTTTTATGGCCTGTCAATAAACGAATTTACGCTAGCGGGGAGCTTGGGCTAAACGCGAGTAAGAGTATGCATAGGTCAATTTTTGAGAACTTAAGTAGCTTAAGGATTATCAAGAGTTATGCATCGGAAGAGCGTTATTTACAATACATGCAAGGCGCTAATAAAGCAGTTGAAGATCAACAGGTTAGAATAGCAACGTTCACAGCATTAACACGGTTTGTGAATATGGTGGGCGCGGCTGTAATTTTCGCATTGCTGTTTTATGTCTCAATTGAATGGTTGGCGCTGCCCACTGAAAATTTACTGGTCGTGTTGTTTATTTTCTCACGTTTAATGCCGCAGATATCATCAATGCAGAGCACGTTGCAATCATTAATTCATAAAGCTCCGTCGTATATTGACTTGTTAGAGCAATCGAATAGCTTAACGCAATGGTCCGAGCGAAAAAATGACCGTCTTGAATTACCTAGGTTTGCTAAAGAATTACAATTTAAGCAATTGCGTTATCAGTATATGGGTAGCCAGAAAAATGTTTTTGAAAACTTGGATGCTAGTATTAAATGCAAACAGACTGTGGCGATAGTCGGGCCTTCAGGTATTGGTAAATCGACTTTAGCTGACCTGATTTCCGGGTTGATAGCACCGTCATCCGGTACAATATTGGTAGATGGCGTTGCCATCACCGACGAGAATCGCTTAGCTTGGCGTAAGCAAGTTGCTTATGTAACTCAAGAAGTGTTTTTGTTTCATGGAACTATTCGAGAAAATTTGAGTTGGGTATGTGACACGAGCGAATATCCTAACCAGGTTGTCCCCGAAGCTGAGCTGTTGCGAGTTCTTAACTTAGCCGCAGCCGAGCAGTTTGTAAAAAAATTACCCCAAGGATTAGATACGATGGTTGGAGACCGAGGAGTTAAGCTTTCTGGTGGTGAGCGCCAGCGCCTAGCGTTGGCCAGAGCATTGCTCTCTAAGCCACAAGTATTAATACTGGATGAAGCTACAAGCGCGTTAGACCGAGAAAATGAGCTTCAAATAAGAGATGCGCTTGTCAATTTAGAGGGCACGCTGACCATTTTTATTATTGCTCATAATACAGCCACGATTGAACACGTAGCTCAACGCATAGAGCTGGGCTTGAATTAGAGTTTCCACGGCTTCTTCGGGTAACGCTGGCTACGGTTTCGATAGCTACTTCACTTGAAGAATCACACCGCAGCGCTATTTAGTAAGCGTTTTTATCTCGTAAAACGGTATATAAGGTTTTTAACAGAATGCGCACATCAAGTGCGATGGACCAATTCTGAATGTACTCGAGGTCATACCTTAAACGGCGTTGCATTTTTTCCACGACCTCAGTTTCCCCCCTGCAACCGTTTATTTGTGCCCAGCCAGTGATCCCGGGAAGGACTTTGTGACGAGCCATATATCCGTGCACCTTATCTCGATAATATTCATTGTGCGCAACAGCATGGGGCCGTGGGCCGACTAATGACATATTGCCCTTGATGACATTAATTAGTTGAGGAAGCTCATCAATGGAATATTTGCGAATGATGGCGCCCACTTTAGTAATACGCGAGTCAGTACGACTCGCCTGTCGCATCGAATCGCCGTCCTCAGTGACATTCATCGAGCGAAATTTCCACACTAAAATTTCTTTGCCATCTAAGCCGTAACGACGTTGTTTAAAGAATACGGGACCCTTAGATTCGAGTTTTATGGCGATTGCTGTAGTCGTAAAGACAGGGCTTAGAACAAGGCTCATTAACGTTGCAATAAAAATATCTTCGATACGTTTTAGCCGCTCTGAACCGCCAAAAATTGGTGTCGATGACAAATTTATCATCGTTATACCTGCGGATTCCACTAGTGAGTACTGAGTGAAGTTAGTGCCAAACAAATCAGGCACTAAGAAGATATTAGTGGCTGTATTTTGTAAACTATTTTGCAGTTTTTCTATCTTTCTGGACGAACTTAAAGGCAATGCAATCCAGACTTCTTTAATCGCTCCCATGGGAGACTTACGTTGCTCTTCAATATAATCGATTGCCTGTAGAACTTGGCCTTTGATTTCGATATCGCGGTAACTCGAATTAACAAGACTCAAATCATCATCGAACATTGCGACTACTTTTAGGCCGGCCCAGCGCTCTTCAATGATGGCATCACACGCATTTCTGCCTAATTGCCCAGTCCCAATAATGACTACATTACGCCGCGCCTCATCGCTTTCTCTTTCTGATCTCGAGTAGCTCCAAGCCAACACTCTGGTGCTTACCATTACCGTGTAGGTGCTTACAAAGGTCATGATCACCCAAAGGCGAGAGAAATTCTCACCAGATTTAGTGAAGAAAGTGATCATGCTTAAGCATAGCGCTACTATAATCCAAGCCGCTGTTAAGTCGCTTAGAGATTTATAAAGCCAGCGGCCCTGCTGTAATCTATACACTCCCCACCACGAAAAAACGTAGAGGCTAATGAAAACTAAGACGATGAGTAGTAATTGATAGCTGTCAGCAGGAACCCAAAAGTTATTTCGCACTCTGTGCATGATCACAGCGCAAAGAACGATTGAACACGCGTCTAGAAACTGAAATAAATAATTAGGAGCGAGTTGGGGATTTTGCATAGTCATTGGTGGGTGATACTCGCACAAGGGCACGATCTAAATATCACTAAGCGGCTTACGTTAGATAAACAAGACGAAACTCTGGACGATATACCTATCATTTAATATTACATTATCTTACTAATTCGGACGATAGGTAACTAGCAATCATAGTGAAGCTTTTGCATAACCTTATGTTTCGATCGCGCTGGCCGTGAGTAAAATTATTTTGTTAAGGAGTTATGCCAAGGATTCAAAGTGTTAAACTTAGCTTTAAATCTCAAGGGAACCTATGCAAAATTCATGCTTGGAGGTCCAAACTGAAAATTATTCGAACGTTTTGATGTTGAATTTGTCCGATAGCTCGGAATCAACTGCACCCCGCGCCTTAATTTCAAATAATTCCGCTTTAATTCCTTTAGTCAGGGTTTTTCAGAGGCACCTTGATAATTGATTTTGATGAAAAAGAGATCCTAGTGAAGCAATTCTCTGTAGAGCTAAAGCTATTAATCCATGCCGTATGTTGGCAGATTGATAAGTCTGAGAAGCCAAGCTATTCTGGTGATTTTAACGAGGCAGTTTTATTTCAGTTGGCCGTGAGGCATAGTCTTTTGCCTTGGCTCCTACCTTACGTTAAGGCATTTGATATTGGTTCAAAGCGGCTCACCCGAGACATTGTTTCATATCTACTTAAAGCGGGACTAAAGCATCAACTGCAAACTCTGGAGCTGACTAAATTATCTGCTTTGCTTGCAGATCAAGGTATCGAGCATGCTGTTCTGAAAGGGGCGGCAATCGAGAAGCAGTTCTACAAAGGATTTGTTCATAGTCGGCATTCAGATGACATTGATTTATTGATTCCACCCCAGTCGTTAAGGCTTGCTAGCAGTATAATTCTGTCAGCAGGTTATCGGCAGCGGGGTTCGTCTGACTTAAATAGACTATTTAATTTTGTTGAAAGTTATCAGAATTGGTATCGATGGCGTGACTTAGGCTTTAGAAAGGAATCATTGGGAAGGGAAGATATCGATTTACACTGGCGGATAGCAGACAGCTTTACTATCTCTGCCAAAACTGAATGTCTACTGGCGCAGGTTGAATATATATCGGTAAACAACCAACGGGTCCCGAGCCTTTCATTTGCCGCGTTATTCGTCCATGTTTGCGTGCATGGCTACGTTGATTATTTTTTTAATTTGCGTTACTTAGTTGATGTCTATACTGCCATGCAGCAACCCGAGTTCGACTTGAGCGAGATTAAAGAGGTTGCGGCGGCTTGGGGCGTTACTGATAAGGTAAGCGCAAGTATAGTAACCGCGAATTATTTTTTCACTATGGAAACTAGATCGCAAGGCTCTGACTTAACATCCATTGATCAGGATTTGTTTACTAGAACTGTATGTGAGCGATACATTTTTTCGAACGGGTTACGCAGCCACCCAAATCAAGGTCTGTGGACCGCAAAAGATAAATGGCGACATCTTTGCAATCAGATTAGATTTCGCAGCGCAAGAAGTTCATGGTTCTCGCCACTTTTTGCGCGCTTTAGATACAACGCTAAAATGGTGTCGCAATGGCACGTCGAGATACACCCTGGACTTTGGTATCCAATTGCGTTAGTAAAACGTGCATTTACTTAATTTAGATTGCTTCCGCA
>JAUKWC010037576.1:0-14430 GCA_032356245.1 Endocladia muricata
ACCCATGCAATGCACCATGAACAAATAACCTAGATAGAAACACTTCTCTCGGAAGAACGCGGCATGAAACGTCGCGAACAGTCCCTATCAACTATGCTGTTGCTAAGGACACGTACCCGGATAACATTATGCTATAAGGCAGCCAGAGTAGGCCCCGCTGTCCTTTAGCATGCTGCAGACGGGACACCCCTGTTACGAGCCAAGTGCTCGGGCCCGCGAACTGAATGAAAGACGTATGCGCCGACGCGCCGTCCAGCTCGGCCTGGTACCCTTGAAATTTGTACACTACATGGTTCCACAGCGCGCCTCTAGATAGTACGTCACTCTTTTCAGGATCAGATACCTCACTTTGCGTAAAACGGTCACCGTATGCTAGAATCCGCACCGTTCTGAGTCGGTACTACGAGAAGTCCAGAGTCTGCACATCCGTCGATACACCCATCAACCCCCCCAGCGCTTGGAATGGCTTAGGGAAAGCGGTCCGCTCTCTTGCCGTCCGATCCGCACGTGTTTTTCCACGGTATCGAGTACAAAATAGTCAAAATACCGGAAGCGCTTGTCCGTAGCCTGTTTTTTCCGCATGTTAATTTCGTCAGGAGCTATCCGTCCCCTCCTTGCAGACATCGCATAATCTGTCGAAATATCCTCCTTGCCCTCGCTGCACGAGTCAGCATCTATACACAAAGATGACTGGTTCCCGATGTCATCCCCCGCTCACATCATTCCAGCCACAGCCGTTGCATCATCGTTATAAGATCCCATACAGTACTCCTGACGAATGGTGAAACCCACCGGTGGAATCGGCAAAACACGCTCTCGGGCGTCCATTGCAAACGCCCCCGCAACACCCTGTTCACTGCGACCCGTCCAGTATCGGATCGAGACACAACTTCTTGGGTCCAGCGCAGAAGTTTCCCGGTAACAGTGTCACACGATCTGCTTCTCGAAGGTCCTGGGGACACCAGCATACCTTACCTCCACTTAAGTCATTTGCATGTGACTCTGACCATGCCTGATCGAGAGCAACGGAGGGACCTGCAAAGCGCCTCCAGAAATACCGCAAGCCAGGTATAGGCTATCACCCTTCCACTTCACGTTCGGGTAGTCGGACTGTATCCGTACCAACTCGCAAAATACTTCTATCTCGATCAAAAGCACTTCGGGATGTTCTTCACCGGCTTGCCGTAGCTTCTTCTTGTGGTCGTTGAGCCTGATGTTTAAATCCAACATCTCCTGCTCCCTTACCCAGACCTCGTTCGTCTGCTCCGTAAGCACCATCTCAAACTCTTCAATCGGCTCACATGAGATTGGTTGTGGGCGAGCCGTAGCAGAAGTATGAACCTTGTCCTGGACGACAGGGTTCCAGACGGGGTGCACGAGGGTCTCAACATAGATGCATTAAGAAGACACAAAGTCGCATGAGGAGTCTACCGTGCCGTACGGAGGATATAGAATCACAGGAAGGTTCCAATGCCGTGCGTGTCGACGCGCCGTGTCGGCACAGTTCCAGGCTATACGGTGAAGCTAGCCGTCGTCGATCTGCGGTGACAATCAATAGAAAATCGGCAAGAAGGCACCTGATTAGCAATACGATGTGGTGTAGCTGCTGGTGTTGCAGGAAAGCCGTAGGCTGCCAACATAATGGAGCCATTGGCAGGTTCACCTTCCAGACGAGACAAAGAGCGCATTAGTGGTGACTACGATTTTCCGACCGGCGCTAACCTACCTGCTGGGTGCGGCTGAGTGGGACTAACCTGGTGCCTCGGTGCAATCATGGCAACAGCAGCGGCATCATCATTGTTGTTCCACTGCTCGTTAGTGCACGTGCGGGATCTTCACACAGAAGTCATCGTTCTCTTCTTTCTGGCCAGCGAAGTCATCGTCATACCATTTCTTGACAGGTACGACAGCACAGACCGACGTTTTGTGAGAAGCACAACTTGAGAAACTGCCTGGTAGTTCTTCTGAACTGCACATTGTAATTCCCAGCTGGTACTGGTACGAGGGCCCTTATGAGGTATTAAATACGGTGACAATGACTGAGGATAAGTGAAGCACTGCACGCTTCACAAAGTAGGACTCGAAACAGGGGCTGAGGGCCTATAGTCCGTTAAACCGGGAAGGAACTAAAATTCCATATCGAGGCGGTATCACTACTGAAGTGCTTGAGATCTGCATGCGTGATAGTACTTGGGCAAATGAATAGTTCTTTTTGAGTACAGTTTCACAAACCTAGCAGCTCATTCGTTCCCATTACAGCCCATACCAATTCCTGTCGTTCGTACGTCATTTGTAGCACACGCACCAGCCTCATGCCGCTGTCGTACGAAAGTATCCACATGGGGTCCCCTGTTTTCCTTCGCGCATTCTCCCCTTTCCTACCTGCACTTCCACGCACACCATTCTATCTGCATCGCTCGTGAAGCTCTCCTACTCCCGCCTTGTATCTCACTCCTCGCTGGTCTTCCCTTCCTTCTTCTTTTAACAGCACACGGCCGCCGTACAACTCATCGAAATCGGCCGACCCAAGGCATCCGCGTTGTGTATATCTCCCATCATCGATCTTCTCTCGTCGCTACGGGTCAACGAGAAGTTCGGCCCCATCGAGCGCCACGTGCGGGCCATGTTCTGCTTCATTATTGGAGCAGATGGCGAGGCTTCGTTGTCAACCAAGAAAATACACTCATTGTAAGAGCAAGCATGGCGAGCCTGGGAAAAACTTTCACGCTTCAATCAAGACCGACGATCCGGTTTGTCATGAAGTGGGCACCGAGCCAATGAAGCACATACTGCTGGGCGCGCCGTCAATCGCGTTGTTGGCGAGAAAATACAATAGGACTGGGAAGATCGCCAATCTCCTAGCCGCCTTAGACGCCCGGAGATCCTCATGTTCGTCCATCCAATCAATGTGTGCCATTCGAGGCGAGGCAGCAAATCTTTCTTTGCCTTAAAAAAGATGGTCGTAAGGGGGAATCGTCTTGCGTTTACTGTGCGGCTTCAAACTTTGACATGGACGAGACTGGCAACCGCAGTAGAGGTGTTCGATGACGGGGCATTAGCGAGACTCTGATTTTTGTTTCCTGAGTGCGTTCAGCATTTCGTGGCTTTCAAGTCATATACTGACGGCTTCGCACCCATTTTGCAATGCCACACGCTGGAAAGGGATGAAGTGGAAAGGACACAGGAGAGCATGAGCAGGACGGTGCCATGAAATTGACCTGCGGGGAAGGTTACAGTAATGGGGACGGTTTCAAGCATGCTCCTGTCGGCATTGAAAGCCCTTACTACAAAAGAAAGGTTGCACGGTGTCGGAAACGGCAGTGATTGGCCGTACCTGGACCACTTCGGGTCACGCGATGACCCATGGCAAGGGTCTTTGCTGACTGAATCCTGGATACTCTGGAGGCCTTCGAGTTTCAGCTTGAAGCGTCCGATGAGGAACGCACCTCTGCAGAAGTTGTCGACTTGGAATAGGGGCTGCCGGATGGTGATTCGGAATACCAAAGACGGTATCACTGTCGGCGAAGGATAATATCAACTGCCACGCCCTGTGCAGGACCGTCCATCCAGCCGCCATATTTCTTGTCTCTCCTGCTGGAGCAGGACAAGGAGCCGGACCTACAGGGTGGCGATAAGTAAGGGGAGAAATCCGTGGCACCCACCTGTACTCCGCAACCGACGGAGCCATCCCTGCCCAATCTCGAGTCATTTGTGCCCCAGCAGGAAAAACCCTTCCGTGAAACACCAAAAGCAGCCAACTGCACTATCCCGTTGCCACCGCAGTAGGAGAAGTCAAAAGAGTCGCCACTCCAGGACAATCCTTCGACCAACCTTCTGGTCGAGATGCTTTGCGTGCAGAAGTCGGACTGGCGTGTCCACAGCTGTTATGACGGCAACCTCATGAACCATAACGCTCAGAATTCTTGTGACTGCCTAGGTGATGGAGTTGGGCTGCTGTTGACTGACCCGCCGTTCAAACGTCAGAAGCGAGCGGTTGGCGTACAAATCTGCCTGTCATGTCTTCACATACGAGTATACGGACGTCTCTCTCCCGATATTAGACGTACAGAGCATCATAACAAGCGACAAAGCCGTCCTCTGTAGCCATCGACTGCTTGACATGTCGCTTCCACGCGTGAAGCGATACAGAAAGGAACATACGACGAGGAGAGTAACATGGAGAGGTCGTCGAAAAGAAGGCGGTCGACGGATCTCATTGTTCGCGTGGAGAACCAGCCGATAGTACATGTCTTGGTTCGAAGGCATCACACCCAGGACCAGGGTATAAACGGATATGGCCACGATTCTATCACGCAACAGGTAGCGCACTCCTGGCAGAGGAATGTACCGTCCGTCCTCAAGTTCGTACGGGTTGGTTACCAAAGCATCGGGTATATGTGATCATCGCACGCACCGTAGACGAACTCTATGGATGGAATCCAGGCGTTGGAGCCCAGTGGGGTGGTGGGAAGAGTTAACAAAGGTAATTGCCAAGCGATGTTTTGACCTGGCCAGAAAATCATCGGTCACGTGAAGGAACTGGTGGAGTAGAATCTGACGCCAGGCGACCTTGTGTTGGAACTTTGCGGCGGTACTTGCGCGACCGTAAAACATATGCATGGGACTTTCGAACCACGGCCATTTCGTTGGGTGCGACAAGGATGGCGAGTTCGTCAGCCAAGCTCTACCAGCCTGGCCTCCGGTTTCTTACGAGAGCGTTTCGAACATCGCATGACACGCTGGTGCCTTTCCACAGATTCGGCAACTTTCCACAACGTACTTTGCCGTCGTTACTCGAAACATATCTGCGAATAGGAGGAACGAATCTCATAATTTTATCGATGCGTGTCCCCGGCATCAACGTGCATCGCACTAAATTGCAAGATTCATTACGAGCTAGCCGGGGATCTCATACTGTCCCCGGGCTATTCACGGGCGTCGGTAGAACGATAGCCGGAAAATTGCCAAAACCTCACGGAGACGCAAGAACCGTCAATATTGAGGGCGGTGAAAACTATGGCGGCCTGTGTCGTAGTGGCTCCGTCGAACTTGAAGTCCAAAGGAGCCAGGCTCGCGGTATTTGCGGGCCGGCCCGGGTGGAAAGCGAAGACGATCGTATCGTTTTATAGGACACCGCAGTACCTCTCTTTGCATCAGCACATGCGGGAGAAGACCGGTATTCATGGAGGTGGTATTTTCGAAGTAGACAAAAAACTCTTTAAACGGGTGGCCTTTCTCCTGGAAAGCCGTGCGGAGTCCGCTGAAGATCCAAGCAATAAGGTGTACATCGTACTCACACCAATGTGTATGGACGACCTTGTAAACAACGCTCTGCATTTAGGTGGGGATAGAGAGGAGTGGGACAGAGATACTTCTAGGACGCAAGACGTAAACACAGACTCTCACATGGATCGGAGGGATTCGTCGAAGATATCTCTACGTTCACTGAACGTCGTTACGATCCGCTTCAAATGTGAAATTCTAAAGGGCCAATAGCTGTTGATCAACTACGGTAAGAACTTCAGGTTGTAAGCATGTCGTAGACATTTACTGAATAGTGTTAAGAATAACAATGCTAAGCACTTTCTACGAATGCAAGAACCACCCACTTTGAGTACGCCACACCATGTCCGCAGGAGATAGAGACTCGGACTCAACAGCAAGAGTGGTCCCCCATGAGAGTGGTCCCTTCCGGGGCCGCCGCAGCAGAGAACAAGAACTCGGCAAAGTAGAGACAATCCAGAATCGAGGGGTGTCGCTAATGACATCAGTTGTGATCTGCTCATATCGAAAGACTTGACCAGATGGATACTGGTTTTAAATTCAGCTTCGAACATCCATCTGCTCGCGTTGTATTCCCTCAGCAGATCCCAGGCCCTGTTATTATTCTCACCCTCTGTGACCGTGAAATTCCGATGTTTTTCTGCAATGATATTTTTCTATTGCAGCGCACTGAAAACTACGTCCGTCTGCACGCTACACCACCTTCGTCAAGCGGTACCTACGGAGTTTGCAGTCCCCGTCGCGCCCCTGTGTCCCTTGCACTATAACATTTATCTCTCCGTCGATCAATTCGCTACAGTGACCCGTCGACCCTCCCCCGGGAATAACAACTCATTCATATTCTCCGCCCTCGCATCGCGAAACTTCGTCTCCTTCGGTCCTACCGTCCGCTCTTTCTCACACCCGCTGTACTTACAACATGACCAAAATACATCCATCCGGACCTGCATCCACCACTCGCTCACGGAAGCCGCAGAACCGGAGACGGGGGTACACTCTTAGCCCGACCCGCGGTGGGCGGCGGCGAGGGAGAAACTCCACGCAAAATCGGGAGTAGGACCCTTCAAATAGGAGTTGTCCCCCGGGAAACGCCTGGGATGGGACTCCTCTAGCCACGCGCGTCATTTGCGCGACACCTCTCGACTGCCAGAGATTCTTGAGGGTGAATATTTCAATGTGAGTACCACGGAAGTGGAAGAGCAGGCGGTTTTGTGCCGAATTTTCTTGGATGCCGAGTACGAGGCCACGTGGGTCTACATGTCTATCGGGCAGACTATAGAGCTTCAGCACGTCTTTCGTGACAGAATTGCAGACCCCATCGACGGCCTCCGGGCCAACATGGTTGGGCACGACTACAATCGCGTTCTTCGCTTCATTTTGATCACCGTGCGATGCTGCGACAGTCCTTCGCTCCAGTGTATCGCCAACGAGACCCTCAGAAACGGCATGGTGTTGCGCGACGACTTGAGATGCGGTCTATTCGATGGCTTCCATCGCCAGGCCATCCTGAGCCTGACAAATAATATCGACGGCACAAAAAGGGGACTTCCAAGCTCTAAGTGCCCGTCGTCCGCCGTGACGATGGACTTGACATGACGAATACGGAATTCATGTCTACTGGGCCACAGCAGGATCCCTTCACTGGTCTGGTCCGCTGTGCCAAATCTTTCATCTACTAACTCATAAGTTGTCTCCCTTTCGTGTGCGCTCTTGCCGTGAAAGACGACGTCAAACCCCTGGTGTTGCGTCAGAAGGGAGCGGACGAACTAAAACTACAGGCCATTCTGCTGCCAGCCACACTCATGTGTTCCTATTGCAGTTATGCGCCTGTGCCAAAGGTCATCCTCGGATCCTCATGCCTCCTGATGGTGCGGAGTAACCTGACTTTAGACGAAGCGTTCTCTCAGTAGCTCGGCATCCGGCACCTTGAAAACGTTCATCGTCGATCAGCCGTTCTTACCGTCGCTGCTTTGTTCATGACTTCCGCTTTGTGGATCGTAAAGAACCCAGACCGTAACGATCAGTTCGACTCTGAGGCTTTCGATGATTCCACGATTATACTTTCTCAAGTTGTGCTAGGATTCTTCGATATTTAACGTCAAGGCCAAGCTTCTGAGTTGCAACGACTTTGTGGGGACTAAGCTGTCGAAAT
Organism: Endocladia muricata; assembly: GCA_032356245.1. Lineage (NCBI taxonomy): Eukaryota > Rhodophyta > Florideophyceae > Gigartinales > Endocladiaceae > Endocladia > Endocladia muricata. The sequence continues at coordinate 7,436 of JAUKWC010037576.1, forward strand.
CTAAGCTGTCGAAATCTAAGCTCCTCCCAGTCTTTGTCGGAAAACTCCACTTACACCAGATGCGCCTTTTCTCCGAGAGGGAAAACGATCCTCGAAAAGATTTAAGCAAACACATCAAGGCCCCCGCTAAACCATTCGCGAGCATGGTAACTGAGCACTACCCTCCCGGGCCCGCGAAAAATACTACTATGGCCCGGGTCACGACGCCACCTGTTGCGCCTTCCAAACGAAACTTTTCCTGGCTTCGCCGTGTTTGCCGTGTGACTGCACCGAACCGTGAAGTTGCTGTGGGGAGGGCCTCAACACCACTGGCTGCAACGAAAGCGATTTCCAGGAAAACTAGGGCTGCACCATTGTCACGGTCAACATCTCGACCTGTGGAGGTTGTGCAGCCGGGGAAGTATAGCGTATTCAAAAGAGATAGTGGGGCTGTCCAGGCTGAAGGTCGTCGAGAAGGCCAGAGCAGAGAACGGGTCGGGAAAGCAGACTGAGAAGGCCACGGTAGCCCCTCAGAACATTGGCCAATCTGGAGGTGCTCTGCAGACTTGCTATGACGAGGATCCGAGCCAGCTGCTGGTCAGAGCTACCGCCGACGCTCGGTTGCCTACTCCCAGCCACAAAACCTGGGATCTACTCACAGACATTGGCTCTGCAGATCACTATGGGGAGCCCTTCTGGCAGATGATGTAGGACAACCTATACCCCATGCTCGGGCTGCTTCTAGTCCATATACTCATTGAGCACCGACCGCACTTACACCTCACCTTCGAGAACGTCGTAAGCCTTACACGGGCTTTAGTTATTCATGGCTAGCTACATCCACGTTCGCCCTTATTAGTGCAACGACCTGTGCCCGGATATCTGGAAGCTCAACGAGTCTCAGGCGTTAGAGTGAAGGGTTCTAGCAAACGGGGATGCAGACGGTGGCATGGTTTAGGCCTACTTCGAGAAACAAAAAGCTGAGATTCAGCATTCCGACTACACCTGCCGTGTGCAATTTGCTGACTGCAGCGGCGTCCCGAACCAAAACGTCCAGTCCTTACCGCTACCTCCCAAGTGAAACCTTTCCTCTGATAAGAAGCTGTTTTCCTTTTTTTCGAGCTTACTCAACAGGGAGAGCAACCTGAGACAGAAAACTAATGAGACCTGCTGGAATGTAGTCGTTGCAGACGAGAGAGAAGAGGGCGACGGACGAAACTGGGGGCTCGAAATCTTCCGCTACCCCAGTACGCGGAGATCGGTAACGGAAGGATGGAAATGTAGGAGGGATTGAGTGTGACCTTTGCGAAAGTGTACTCGGCTCGACGAATGTGTGCGTCGGCTTGCCGCCTACGTCAATTTGAGGAGGGTCTCTGGCAGGAGGCCCTTCATGGCCGAAACCGAAGCCTATTTTTTGCTGGCCTGGAAAGACTGCCCGCGGTGAGTGCTACACAACATCCTTCACAAGACATTGGAATAGAAGGCACTAAGCTTCTTTATAACCGTGAGCAGGGCGGTGGGCTTCTCTTTGTGGGTGGGTGTCTAGAAGGACGTGTTTGCAGGTGGGAGGGAAATCGAGGACGTGTCAGCAGCGGCGTCCTTCAAAATGAAGAAGATCTTCGTCGCGCTGAACTCTGGTTTTCCCGGGCACAGGTATCCCACGCACGCCAGTGCTGGATACGTGGACCATGATACAGTTAAGGTGACGGGACGGTACCATATGGACCTCATCCTGGAAAGGAAAGACGTGCCAACCCAGGCAATCAAATTGGGAGAGAGTTACGCAAGCTTTCGCCCAGTGAGATGGGACTTGTTACGGGTACAATTAATACAGCAGCTGTCTAGTTGCAAAGTATGAACGACGCGGACGTGGTCGAGTTTGCAAACTTTTACATGTACGGGGGTAGTAAGGCAGATGAACTTAGTTCCAGATATCTTGAGTTCGACACCGACCACCACAAAGGTTCAATTGCCCACCCAACGAGTAGTGAAGAAGAATAGGTAGTTGTATTACAAGGTCACTGAATATTGTTCAGCACGCCAATCTCCAACACTGCACGCGAGTGCGGGATCCAGATATGGCGAGTTTTCCACACTACAGCGGCTGGGAACGACCTGAGCTCAGGGGCGAAAATGGTCGCCCAGAAAAGCGGGGAATCGCGGGGGCGCTACGGCAGAAAAAAGCAGACTGCGAAGTACGTAAGTTTACTCGTTAGGGGTCAATATTAACATGGGCTGGGATCTAGCCGTGTGTTTTCGGAATAGCACGTCCCAGCCCCTCTCTTTCGTGGCACCCCACATATCTCAAAAACGGCTTAATTTTGAAATCCACGAAATACACACGTACAAACTCTCTTTCACATCTGACCCGTGCTTGTCACTATTCGCACGCGTCGTGTGATACTTGTGAGATCTGTTCACGACGAGAAGATGGCGTCTTTCTTCCTGGCTGGATCACTTTCCCTAAGGCATGGCTACAACAAAGTTGGTGTGAAGCACTGGCGTCTGTTCCACCCTCGTCATTGTAACGATAGGTGCCCATACAGCATAGGAAAAGGGTTGCTGTGTGTTGTTTGATGCCAATTGCACTGTAGGCGCCAGTCTTGAGCTCTAAGCGGCAACACTTCGTCGCAAATCACGTAGTGCCAGATGTCTGAAGACGTGCGTGTATTCGTAAGTAGGACCGGTACGATGTACAGAGTAAGCTCTGCTCCCCGAACGTCATATGGAGGACGACAACAGTCCCGTTAAGCCTCATTGCACAGATAAATCTCTAGTTGCTAAAACACACCATACTGATGTTGTCTACCGGTACGGGTCCAGGCCACCACTTCTTACGCAAGTTTCTAGAAAGTCTTCGTTTGCGTTGTAGTACAGTTGAGAATCCATCTCACAGGCTCGTCCACAGCTTGACACTACGTCTCCTACAATACAGCATCGGCATAATTCTGAGTGAGGTAGTCCGGCCGAAAACACCGGGCGTAATGTCCTGTCTCCTTAAAACGCAAATGGCGCATAAAGCGCGTCGCGGTAATTAACACGGTGACACGTAGTCCGTCGGAGCTCAATTAAGATTATAGAGCGTCTACGGTAAGCATACGCGCTTGAGGTAGTCCATAGGTCATTGTGTGCCAATGGGGTATGTAAGTTGTGATGCGCAGGTAGAACGTACTGCACACTTTGCTGTATGATGTGGCAGTTCTACTAGGAAAAAAAGCTGCAACGAACGCATGCGGACATTCACTGTACGTGGCATCTCAAGAAACCTCTTCCGGTATTCGGCCTTCATGCCAGGAACCGCTGAAGTATACAAACCCCAACTTTGGGGATGGCACGGAAGTTAGCATTCCAATGCCTACCAAGACTTGTACTATGGGTTGAGGTTTAACCTCGCTTCTGCTCACTGCAGAAGCCCGCATCGGTTTCCGGAGACAGATAAATCCACGCCCCGGCGGATCTTTTTCGGGCTGCTCGGATGTCTTGCATTTTACCTCCCCACCTATATCAACGCGGTATCTGCAAAGATCCATATGCTGAGCCGAGCCGCAAGTGCATTGCTAACCCACTGCACTGAGTGTTGATTTGTGCGCTTATGCATCAGCTCGGCACTGTAGGAGGGCTGTGGCCTGGAGCCTCCCCATCGTTATTGTGGGTCTGCATGCTACGTGGTTTCTGTATTCTCGTCACTTATGCCTGGACTGGCGGACTAAAACGCTTTCCTTCTTAAACTGCTCATTCGCGTTGGCTGGAAGTACCTCCGTGGCTTCGGATGAGCCCAGGGTGCAGACTGAATAGGCGTCACCCTCTCGACGTCCGTATCCGCGATTGCAGTGAGCCGGCCCCCGTCCACGTATGCCACACAGTACGATTTGCAAACTGCAAAAGGGACCCAGCCTCTACGTCGTCCCGTGTCTTCGCGCGACTAAGTTGCACCCACTTCGGTGTGAGTATAGCGCTCTGCCTGATATGAAACACAACAGTCTCTCCATAATGCAACGCGTACTATTCAGAGACGTAGTTTCTGCTGAGTGATACTTGTCATAGGACCTATGCAAAACCGCGGTTTCAGCATCGTGGCCCGTTTCGCGAATCGCACATCTCCCGTGTGTATGCTGATCATGCCGCTCCAACGCACTACTATACTAGATGTGCATTCAATCATCCTTCCGTTGTGCTGTCGTCTCAGATACACCTCCCCTCAAGTTTTCCAAAGTGCAGCCCGCAAAATACCTAGTCTCGTTTCGTAATATATGTTCACAACCCGCATGGTAATGAACAGAACTATATACAGATAGGTCCGGAAGGGGGACAAGGGGCGTGACGTGGCTAACAATCGTAGCTTCAGACCAAGCAAGTCTTAATGCTGTAGGCGATATGCCAACTTGTCTGTCATCAACGCGCCACGAGACCTTAGTTGTTTATCTCTGGCGCCACGTAACAACATTTTCTGATCGACGGCTCCGCCACCCTCGGCCACTTTTGAACTATGGTACCACTTTACCGCGATTCTCAAACCGCTGGCTCCACCGCCCTTGACCACACCACCCTGCTGTATTTTCATATCGCATAATTAATTACGAATATATGCATATGACCCGATCTACTGTCAGTTAGATGTAACGAATCACCTGGATAAATACGCCGCGTCGCGACCTTGTGCGCGGCGCCAGTGCTGGAAGGCAACGCACATTCAAGTACCTCTTTCGCTTTTGAGCGCAGGTAACATGCTCCCGGATAACGGCCTTCCGCCGCCTTTCAACACGAACCTACGCCGTCGTTGAAGCGCCGCATTACCCATCGGCGTAAGCGCCGTCACGCGTCTCCACAAGACTCGTTTAGTGAGTTGAGCATCCGGTGCGCGCCACAGACATTTTGAACGTTTGATGCCCCGGATGAGCACGCATCACCGCGCTCGCTCCGACTCACCGCTCCGATCCCCGATGAATATACCCTTTCGCGGCCGCGCTTTTGACATCGACATGTCCGGCCATGGTTGTTTGTACACCGCAGACTCGACCTCTGTGTCTCTCTTCGCCACAATCGCCGCGCCGATTCTTCGCTCAGTCGACGCTATCCAGATCGCATCATTTCTGAAGGAACGTGAGCGGTACGAACTCGAAATCAAAGCCAGGCAAGCTAATGCTCCAACGCTCAAGCCCGCTCTGTATGGGGTTAATATTGATCGCGCACTTCTCAAGTCTTTGGTTTACGTCGGAAAGCTGGAAGAGTTCACTCCGAATGTGGATTCTTTCAAGAACCTGACCAACGACTAAGTACAAGAGTACATCGAGTCTCTTTTGTCCCGCTCGAACACCGCAGCAATCGAACCTGCCGTCATCGAGGCCGCACTTTCTGGTTTTGCTATGCCGACGAAGGTCCTCGACTCCGACGCCCTCGCTACCGCGTACTGTGCACACTCCCTTCACCGTCTTCAGAGTGTTTGCTGCGGATCCTTCCCGGAATAAAACCCGAAGGAGTCAGTTCGATTGCGATGCGCGCGGCTCGAGCCGCCTATCCTGAAAAAGAAGATGCGCAAACGCCTCGATTACGAGTCGCTGGAGAAATCCGCCAAGTCCTTCATCCAGGTGCTGCTCCGAGAGACCGTCAACTACCAGACCTACGGCTCAGCGAAGCATATTGATGCAAACGCGCCCAATCTGAAGGAGCGCAGCAAACATAAGGCTGGGCATTAAGATAAGAGCCACACCTCACGTATGCAGACGAAGAAACCCGTGTGCCTGTACCCTCCACACAGAAAGAAGCGCTACCACCATCCTCTCAAAGATTGCAAGGACTCCTCTAAAGAAGAGAAGGACATTCTTTTCGAAGATTTGCGTGCGTTGAAGAAGGGTGGTGCCAAGCGAACGACAAGGCTTCCGCGCACGTGTACGCAGTAAAGTGTCGTCTTCTCCACCACGTTTGGCCACAAGTACACCACGACTGTTGCCGCAGGTACTTGCGCTGCTGCAACAATCATGGACAGCACTGCAATTGCAAAACTAGAGGATGCCGAAGTTGACATCAAGATGGAGACTCGTGTGAATCCCCACAGTTTCAACATGATTGCACGCAACACAAATGGCTCCAAATCAAAAATTCGAATGCACCCTTGCTGTCACCGTCGACACGCAGCTGCATATTCGCCATGGCTCCGCTCTTGTTCCCCGAGGTCTGCACTGGCTTGTGACGATTCAGGATATCTGCGAGCCACTGCTCGGTCGGCCGCTGCTCGAGGAACTTGGACTTGACTGCCACAAATTCTCAGCTGCCGCAACCGACCGCCTTGGTGGCACCGTCAATGTTTCCATGCAACTGGGGAACCAAGGAGCCTCACGTTTGGACCGAATCAGCAGTATCCTGGACGGACTGTTTCTCGCCGATGGCAGCGTTGACGACCCCGACCTCGATGAAGGCGACAAATAGCTTGACCTCCGACCTGAAGACCCTGCAGAACACGAAGGAATCCTTGAGACCAAGTTGCAGGAGCCAAGCGACAGACGGATCTCCGATGGGGGACGCCAAGAACTCGAAAACCCGTTGCAAGAATTCACCGATGTTACCAAGCTCAAGCTCGACGTAGGAATACCAGCCGACATCGAGCCACTTCTCATCCGGCTGAAACCCCACGCGTCCGCTGTCCGAGCAAAGCAGTGTCGTTACCCCCAGCAGAAGCTCGTGTCTATGACCCGCCATGTCCGTGAGCTTCTCAAGCTGTGTTTCGATATTTCGTTAAGAAAACTGCCGCTCCTGAGTGGGTTACCGCACCGCTGATCTTATCCAAGCGTCCTCCTGCCACTTACAGGCTCACCATCGACTCACGCGCGGTCAACTCCGCCACCCAACTGACATTCTGGCCCACGCCCAACATTCAAGTGGAGCTGGCCAACACGCAAACAGACATTCGATCGCAAAATAATGTGCGGGAGTTCTACCGCAAGACACTTAATTCCTTCCAGAAGGAGAACCAGCTCCACGAGACGCTCAGTGTGCGCACCAAGCTCTTCACGGACAGCTTC
>JAUKWC010037587.1:0-10222 GCA_032356245.1 Endocladia muricata
CTCCAGAGCCATTTGTATTTTCGCAAGGGGGCAAGAATAGTCATCTGCGTCAACTTTAAATAACTTCATAGCAAACGGGCGGTGATTGTGAATTCTTTTGATACCAGTCTGCACCAGGGAACCGATGATGCAGAGTCCCCGAACTCCTTGCCGGGTGCGGACGGCCCTGCGGTACAGACCGGAAACATATTCATGTGATATACCCTTTCCGTTACAGCAGGCACGTCGTATTGCTTTTGCAAGGGTCTTCATGGCTGACGGCGGCCCAGACCTGAGGTCATCCTCCATAGTATCAAACTCCAGCTTCTGGAGAGCATCGTAATCTGCCCCTAGGCCTGAGCGCGCGTGCAGGTTTAGCAGGCTGTCGGTATCATGTTGCAAGCAGGGAGCGCTGCCGGCAGCCTTGGGAGGCATCACTAGGTGTAGCGGGTCGGTGACGTTGTCTTGAGGGTGTCGTCGACTAGGCGGATGGCCATGCAGGGAAGGTCAGGATACTACGGAAAACCGGTTCATGGCGTGGAAAATCTGCTTTTTTCGCAGCGGTGATTATGACATGGAAGAACGTAGTCTTGGCACTGGGCGACAGCAAGCATACAGGACTGCCAGCATTCCTCGAGAAGAATGGTGAAACGAGGCGGTTTTTTGGCAGTTGTTTTATGCTCCACTAGTCCTTCTCTATCGAAGGGAGTACCTCGGAAAGGCACTGCGGAGACACTTCAGCTCCAACAGACTCGCACAGTCCTGCTTTGAACCACACCATGAATTATGATCATCGCAGCAACTGGTGGACAACGTTGCCACGGAGAAATTTCCGAAATACTCGAGTTTGTCAGGAACATGTACATCCTGTGAGATCTACAGGGCTGTACTGTAGTGGACTAGTAGACTGGGCCTGGACTGGGCCTGGACTGGGCCTGGACTGGACTGTATGTGGACAATTCAGAGTGGATGCACTCCATGGATCATCTCAGCGTTGAAATGAAACACAAATTCTTTTTGCTGGGCGCACAATTGGTACAATTCAACCGATACATCCATTTCTTGCGCGTATGAAGCACTTGATCGGGTATTATACTGTATTATAATTATGTAGGTATGGACAGTGCTTTTGCCTGCTGCTTCCTCGCCCTTTGTTCAGGTATGGTGCCAAAGTTTCGGTGCCGGCAGGGCATCACATGCTCGTGTTCCGTCATACCATGTGAGCGCACTGCCACCTTCATCACCCACCTTAGCGGCACACATACTGTACAGTTCCTTGTTACACCGTGTCTGCCTGAATTGAACGAAGTAACTCAGTTGATCATGGCTGCAGGGCAGCCTTTGTTGGTATATTGCCGCTTCCAACTCGGCACGGGGCTTCCTGAATTTATTCCCAATGAGAGTATGCCTTGTCATCATGCCAGAGAGTACGGGTATACCCACTCTTGCTGTCCCCTCGTTGCTACAGTACTGCGTCTGATTAGCGACGAGACGCTCATCTGCAGTCTCGAGGTATGCCCCACGTTTTTCACAAACTTATGCTGATGCGAGGATCACCGTCGGGTTGGGGTGACTCTTCCTAACGACTGCTCGTTTGTGAAGAAAGGTGACGTGCCTCTTACAAAGGCCCAACATCGCATGACGCTGTGGCAGTAGATCAGCCCGTCTGCTAAGCGTGTTTGGGTCAGTTTCGTCCTCCAGACCTTCTTTAAATAGAAGCTGACCCCAAGGTTGGCCGGCTCGATCGCAATCCCCGTCTGACAAGAGCCGCGGTGCCAAGTAAAACTCAACATCTAGAGGCGCCCAAGTTCTCAGAAGGTTCTCATAGATCTGCGGTCTCCTCTTCGCAACCTTTAGCACGCCCGTATCCCCGGTATCCGTGCCAGGTGCAGCATTGCTACAAGTCAGTCCGATTTCACTTCAATTGTCAAGCAAGTGCGCGGCGCGTATTCCGTCTATATCAACGTTTTCTAGTTCCTATCGCAGCAGAATTCCTAAACGAGCCATGACATCCACACCTCCGTATAACTTTACAGATGCCTCATAGAACCTCATAGTATGCAGACAGAGTCTCGTGAAACATGTCTGTCCTTTCTGCCGTGTATATGACCCATGATGACAATGCCTGCGCTTCTCATTGTTTGGGCTCCGTACCATGCGGCGTTTTCACGTAAAACCACTGCCATTGCATGCTCTGTTTTAACCCTGCTGGTGATCAAGCCGCCTAATATGTATGCTATGTGGTACATCGCCTCCAAAATCCCTCCGTTAATGATCTTAGCGTGATACTGTCTCGCTGTTCTTGGAACACTAGCTGCCAATCCTCCCGTTCCATCGTGCTATAGTCACCCTAATCTGAGCAATGCAATACGTAATGACGTGATCCTCAGTACCCTTTCGTATCGGGCCACAGCGTAGGGGTCGTCGCCAGGTACTAGCGTAGAGCCTATTTCGACCTCCATTGGCAGAAGAACTTTCGCGATCCAACAATCGAAACAATTTTCGGTGACTCGGGAGTTCTTTCAGTCGCGCCTTTACCGTGATGGCGATGATATGGAATCGCCAAGAAGAACCATTTCTGCGTTAGAGAGCCCCCTGAGTGCACAGAGCAGCGGAATAGTGTGGTGGTGCAATCTTTTTATTGGCGGTGGGGCAACATATTGCTTTAGCAAAACGTTATCGCTGTTGGAGAAGAGGTTACATGGGCGTATTGCATAGTATCAAACGCTTCTTTCTCTATGCCGTCAAAGTCTGTATGCGCACACCGGCCTGATCGCAGACCAATGTGGGCGCACATTCAGGAACAGTGGTGAGTCGAAATTCTTGACAAGTTCCGGAAGCATGTATGGGTTTTCTAGTTCCTCGAGCTGAGGTCATATATATTGTTCATCTCTGCTGCAAAAACCAGTAGTTGGAAGGGGTTCCGCGTGTGCCGCTGGGGGGGGGGGGGGGGGGGGGGGGGGGGGGGGGGGGGGGGGGGGGGGGGGGGTCCGGGTGTGCCGCGGCCCCCCCCCCCCCCCCCCCCATACGCATTCCTCTCCGGTCCGCACGCGTTTCTCATACGTGAGGGAAATAAGCATGAAAAAAAGCATGTGCACCGTGAAATGAGTGCTCCAATCGAGAATCAGGGCTGTGTCACTTGTCGATTACATCGCTGGCGCCTTGCTGCCAGTAGTGGACCAAGCCGCAGTTTCTGTTGCGATTTCGCCTAAAATAGTGTTGCTTGCCAACTAGTCTCTGCTGAAAACATTTGTACGCAGTGTTTATCAGACGATGGGGCACCGGAGATCTTCTGGTTTATGAATACACTTTGCACACCAAATCAGTACGGCTGTCACTTTGTCCATCGAACGGAAGAAACTCGAGTTTGCAACTTTTCTGTACGTGTGGTTTGCTGTCTGAGATCGTTTCCTCGCGACGGCCCCACAAGCGAAAGATTGCTCCACTTGTAGCCTGCTGTTGTCAACGTGACACCGCCAAATGGTACTCAGATCCAAGGGTACTTGTAAACATCAAATATGCAGAGGGCGGTGCCCTTGATGGTGAAGAGGGCATGCCGCGTCCTGATTGGCCGATATATTCCCGGGCGCATTTCGGGTCGTAGTTTGGAAAATTCATCCAGCCGGAGGGGGAGTTGCAGTGCGCATCCACCGCTTCTCGCTGCGAGCGCAGCAACCTGACTCCCCAAGAATTTATTGACCCGGCCGGTCGGTCACAACAGGAAGCCAGAACATACCGCCACAACATATCTCGCAAACCTACACATGGTAAGTATCAATGTTTTCATACGTATGATGAACATGTATGTACGTGAGTTGTACTACGCGTGACTCTACTCCACCTTTTCTTCTGATATCAGAGTGCAGGGTTGCAATCACAGTTGAACTTCCAACTGCCACTAAGCGACAAGTCTGTACACGCCAAGGGCTTCAAGTATATACGAACAACAGCAAAAATATACGTCTTGTTGACCGTTTAATATCAGCTCAGAACTTTTGACCACATCCTGCATGTATGATGCCAAAACGCCCAATAGAAACCAGCTATTAGCCCTTCGCGCACGTGCCATGTCCGTTACAAGCGTCCGATTAAAAGTCAATTCGATTGCACCGTGTAGAGTCGCCGTCTCGTTCAAGATGCTACGCGCAAGCGTTTGCTCACGCACGCGGTCCTTCCAAACCACCTTCCACCGCCCCTTCAACCTCCTTTCCCTTGCCGTACATGTCTCATTCCTGCCTGCCTGGCCGCCAAGCGGCTTTCGGGCGCCTGCTCCTTTTCCCTCAAGTTTACCACGCGTAGTACGCCTCCTCTCCCTCCACGTCGCGCCCCACTGAACTCTACTCCGCGCTCCGAGCCGTGACTCTCCAGACCTCTCTCTCCTTCACCATCTCCTTCCTCCGCTCGATCCCCGATTCTAATCCCTCCTTGCGCTTTCCAAGCTCCTATATTTCTCACCGATTCCACTGCGCCTCTTGGCACGTACACGTGGTTTGGTCCCGCTTTCTCCGCAAAAATGCTGTCTAGTGTTCGCCCGACTCCGTTGCTGCCGAGCTGCCACTCTCCGCTTCTCTGGCGCTTCTTCCCCCTTTCGCCTGACCAACACCTTGCGTCGGCGCAGTCGCCTGCTCGCTGTATTCCACCCCGGCCCCAGTCCCCGACGCTCCACATTCCAGTATGCTCTCAACGCTCCTTTCTGCATAACCCCTTCGCCAGCCCTCTATTCTATTTCAGAGAGCACGACTGACGTCGTCATGCAGTGATTTTTTAGGTCGGAAGCGTGGGCGTGTTTCGATCAGCTCAAATCTGCCTAGGTCTCTCTGTAGTAGGGGATGAAGGGGTTACCCGTTGCGCAAGTATCAGGACCAAGGCACGGTGCTGCCTGTTTCGAGTAGGTGATGGGGTTGAAAATGCGCTGTTCAGTCTGGTGGGCTTTCGCAGATTCGCTTACTCGTCACTGTTAACCATGCCGCTGTTGTTGTGTAGCTGTGACCCTCAGAGGTTGCAGGCCGAGGCACCTTAAAGGTTCTTTGTCCGCTTCTTTTCCACTCTTCCCTCTACCGGAGTTTCTTGTCTTACATCCCGCCTACCTCGTCTCCGTCTCCGATATCGCTCTCCAATTCGTGCTAAATGCAACATAGCTTCTCTCGTTGTCGAGCTGATCCTTCCGTTTTCTCGGTCGTTGCTAATTCCGCACAGTGCTCTCGCAAATAACCACTCGCTCTTGTTCACGCTTCCTCTCCCTTGCACATTGTAGCGGTAGAGCAACTCACCCAAAGTCACCATGGACTCCCGATCTCCTTGGTCCACAGCTGATCGTAACAGCCGCAGGCCTCGAATCTTATCTTTTGCCACGCACTCGCTCCCCTGAATATACAGCAGAGCCAATTTTCGGATGGCGCATACACGTTCCGTCCCAAGCATCAGCTCATAGAGATGCCACCTAACCACGTCTAGTCTGCTGCGGTTGAACCCCTCTTTGCTCACTTCGTGCAGTTCATGTTTGAAGCGCCTAGCATGCGTCGGGAGTACTTCGGGTGCAAACGCTGTTCTGGTTGACACGAATTCAATCAACTGCGTTGCTCGATTAAAGCCTTCGAGTTGTTGCGACTTGATCAATGTTATGCCGAGATAATACGCGGCCACCAGGTGGCGCCCTTGCCGAATGTGATCCTTGCGCATGTTCACCAACCAATGCCCATGTTTCAAATTTGCGGGTGGGTTAAAGCCGAGAGTGGACACCTGCCCTCGATTGTCGTGCAGTCCGATCGAAGCTGCCCGCTCCAGAAGCTCCAATGCCCGAGGATAGTTGACACTAAACGTTGACCTGCCTGAAGAAAGAAGGATGGACAGATTTATCATGGCCACCATGTGGTCTTGTTCGCGTATCACTGATTCATATGCAGAGAGAGCCTTACTGATATCTCCTCGGCCACATTGTACCTCATCTTCAAGCGCACATGCAAGTGAAAACATATACTGCTTGTAACCCGCCGCCACTGCAGCAGACAAGATGACTGAGCTCATCTCGGAATGTCGATCTACACTCAGTCTCCCAGTCGCATGTATCATAGCAAGTTTTACACCATCCTCGATCTTTCTTGATACGCTATACGCTTGGCGGTAGAGATCCGCGGCGCGTTTCCAAAAACGATGGGAGATGACCTTGTACTCCGACATCAAGTTAGCCAGATTGCACAGTGTGTCTGGGTCATTAACCTCTGTATAAACTTGTCTAACAAGCTCGCGGGAGCGATTCTTCATCGCCTGATTGCCATTCTTTTCGGCTACGGAATTCAGTTTGAGTGCTAAATCGACTCGATGCCTTGGGGATGGGGAAAGTTTCAGTAAATTCTCATAAAATTGTACTGCCCTCGTTTCATTCTTCAGGACGTACACATTACCGTGCCAAAGCATGGGTGCCAAGGTTTGCATTGCCTTGACGCAGCCTTGTTCTGCAGCTGCCTCGAACAAGCGCACGGCTTCAAGCCCACCATTCTCGGCACTAGTCCTATCCTCCCAATACAGCAGCCCCAAGTCAACCATGGCATCCAGATTCCCGTCAAGCGATATCGCAGACTCAAACAATTCCTGGGCAAGGGCAAAATTTTGTGTCACGCCATTGTGTCTTTCTACAAAGCATTGGCCCATCTTGACCATGGCCGCACTTCTGAGCGCATCTGTTCCGTCGTGAATAGCTCCATGAAACAAGCGAATTGCTCGTGCATAATCTTGTTTCACGTTACAACCGTGGTGGCCGCTCAAAATGCAGGCAAAGTGGTACATTGCGTCTGGATTTCCTCCGTTACAGATGGCCTTGTGAAACAATTTTGCGGCTCTCATTATTACTCCTTTACCGTTTACTGTCCCAGCGAGCAGGGAACCTCCTAGTTTGACCATGGCAAAATTCAATGGCACTACTTTCAACACCTCCTCATAGAGCGACAAAGCGCGCCGTTTGTCCACTGGCACTCCAATGGAACCGTCTTCCATCTCCACTGCCATCATCATCTTTGCGAGCAAACAACCACGTTGTTCGTCATCTATTTTCAGCAATGCCATGCCCAGTTGTCTGTGATTCGGGATTCCTTGAATCTCCACTTGCAGCATTGTTGAGACAATACAGATTCCTTGGAAGCCGCGCCCATCTAGAATTGCCTTCAACTGTAAATTAAACATATCTTGCTGCGATATAGTCTTTCCTAACCACACGTCGCGTATCGCCATAGCAAGACTGATCATGGGTGTCGGTAGGGTTGTTGCAAACGCCCGCTCCATAGCATTCAATTCCGCATTAAATAGGGCTATATAATCTGCCCCTCGACCTTGACGTGCATGTAGAAACTGTGGCTCGTCAAAGCTACCCAGCAGGCCGACACCATGAGCGCAGGGGCAACAGCTCGCATCAGCAACCATGGTGGCAGGCATAGGATATGAAGACGACGCCATCTGTGGTGAAAACAACACGGGTTGAATAGCGGCTGCTCGCAAAAGGAGATGGAGTGACAGGTGCAGACCACTGTGTGCGCGCTGCCGTACGGTCAGGACTTGAGAAAGGGAAGCAGGTGCTGTTGGGAAGGAGTGAAGTGGTCGCCGCTTCTCAAGGACACACGTAAAGCAGTACGGTGCGTGCAGAGATGTTGTCAAGGCCCGTTGTCGTTTGCGGTTGCTCGCGGCGAGAAAGGGTTTGTGCTTGTGCCGCCACACATGCACGGCTTGACAACGTGCACGTTGCTTGCTTTTGTGGTCTTTACGTACCGCGGCTGAAGTTGTTTGCGTGAGGAGAAGGCCGGAAAGTACACTCTGCCGGTTCGCCTCGTGCTTGATAGCACAGAAACGGGGGTTTCGTGCAGGTAGACACTTAAAAAAAAAGTGGTGAAAAGGCAGTGTTTTGTACCTCGCGATGAAAACCTCAGTTTTGTGTGCGCCGAACAGTGATGGACACATTCATGGTCCCGTGAATTGATCCTGTGCGACTGTCCACAGAAAAGTGCTCCTTTGTCAGATTTTTGCAAGGCGGCACTGCAATCGTACCATCGTGTACAGTTGATGCAGTACAGGAGTCCAGTATGAAACGGACACGTGGGGTCTACAGTCGTGACACTGCTGGTGCTGCTTGTGCTGCTGGTGCTGCTGGTGCTGCCGCGTTGTGTTGGAAGCGATTCATCCCAGATGCCAATTTGATTGACAGTGTCCGCTTGGCATTACAGAAGCACCCAACGAATCGGCGGACCAATTACCGAACATTACAATCGCACAAAGCCACTGTGAATTTATGATATACGGTACAATACAGTACAGTACAGTGTAGATTGTACTGTGCACACACAGAAATCCTCCCTTCCGACTCATCCTACTCGGGCCCGCCCCTCCAGCCCCCGTACCACATCTGCCCCTCCCCCCAAAAAAAGAAACTCCTCCACCACTCCGCCTTCTCACTCAAACATACATCTCATCTCATCTCATCTCATCTCAATCTCATCTCCATCTCATTTCATCCCCCATCTCTTCCAACGTCAACCTCCGCTTCGCTCTGACACATTCCCCTCAACCATTCATTTTCCTTCCTCACCCCTCGCTCCCTCTCCACCAGCTCCCGAATTCTCTGCCGATTTCGCTCGATTTCCCCTTGCATCGACGCCGTCCTCTCCCGCTTCTGCGCATTACTTCGCGCCGCACTCAGTCGATTCCGCTGCCGCCGCGCCACTGCCACACGCTCCTTGCTCATCTCTGCACTCTCCCCTTCCACCACCGCATCCGCTTGCGTCTGCACCCTGGGTACAAGTGCCCGCTCCCTGCCCTGCCTCCCCATCACCACCCCCGTCCCAGACGCCCGACCCTTCGACCCGCTCCGCACACTCCCATCCACCCACCCCATCCCAGTCTCCGTCTCCATCTCACCCGACACCGCCCCCTCATCCACACCCACCCTCCGCACCCAAGTCTCCACCGCGCCCGCCGCGCCCACCGCGCCCACCGCACCCATCCCTGCTTCTCCCCTCCCCTCTCTCCCCCCCTCTCCCCCCGACCCCACGTGCGCCTGTTTCACAAGCCTCGCATCCGGCGCCACGCACAGCACCGCCAAATAGTAGGCGTGCGCAAACGCCCGACGCAGCACGCGCACAGTGCGCGGCTCCACGGTGCGCACCTCGTACTCGATGCGTCCCGTGAGCGCCGACACGTACCTCCCCGACGTCGCGTGCAACGTATCTGCGCGCACGGTAGCCCCAAAGAAGCGCCCTTTCAACGCGCGCCCGAGCAGGTGTACGGCGCGCTCGATCGGGCACGTGCGGGCCAGGGTCGCGTCCCCCGCTGACAACGCCGACAATGACGACGACAGCAACGACAACGGCGGCGGCGACGACGACGACGACAACGGCGACGACGAAGCATGGAGGGTGGCGCCGGCGGAAATAGCTGCGTCCATCGACGACGTCCACGGCATGTACGAGACGGGGGTGGGGTCGAAGGGCGGCTCGCGTAGGGAAAAGGTCGTTAGCGACGCCTCGTCAGTGGCGTGCTGCGACGGGGACGGTACGTGAGGCGGGGACGCGGTGTGGAGCGTGGCGGCGTCAAGCGGTGGCAGCGGCGGCAGGTCGTCGTCGACGTCGTCATCGCCCGTGGCGAGAAGCGATGCGAGTAGAGCGCCCGCGTCACACTCGGGCGGGGGGGGGGAAGGGGGAGGTGAGCTGGTGGGCGAGATGGCGCCGCGCTGACGCACCTCGATGTTGCGGTACATGCCCAGGGCGACGCAGGGTAGGCGACCAAAGGCATAGTCGCCGCTGGGCACGAGAATGGTGCGCTGGTCGCGGCAGCCGCCCACGGAGACGCCCATGGAGATGAGACCGATGATCGGGGCGGCAGGGGCATGGGTGACGATGAGGAGGTCACCTCCCATGCCGCCGCCGTAGGCAAAGCGGGCAATGAAGGGCGGGGCAAAGGGATTTGCGGAGTCAAGATCGCAGTCGAGGTCGTCGTCGTCGTCAGTGTCCGTGCCATCGTGGTGGTGACGGGGGTGATGGTCAGGCTGGCCGCGACAGTAGCCGACGACGACATGGTCGTGCTCTGTGCAGGGAACAAAGAGCATGTCGACGCTCTTCTCACGGCACAGGGCCCTGAGGGAGGCTTGGGCGAGGTTGCGCGGGTCGTCTGGCGGGAGAACAGGCGGGGGACAGGCAATCATGTGACGGGCGTTGAGGGCGAGGGCGGGGCGGCGGGAGGGTGGGGGAAGGGTGTGCGACGGGTG
>JAUKWC010037598.1:0-14419 GCA_032356245.1 Endocladia muricata
CGGTCTGTCGGGGACATTTAGGTGTCTAGATAAGAGTCTATATGGGAATCCCTCGGTTTACCGAAGGGAGGTTCAAGGTAAATGCTTTTATTTTTGCAAGAAAAACATAATGTCAAACAATTCCACCAACAAAAACAGTTTTGATTCACTATCTGGCGAACTTAGCTTTGAAGATCTTGAGGTTTTAGCAGATCGGCAAGCTGAAATGGTAGTTGGAGGCGCGCCTAAAGGATTCAGAGATGATGATGGGAATCCTGGAGTTGCCAAAAAAGTAGATGGAAGAAGAGTCTCACAAATTGCTAAATCAGGGGGTGGAAGAGACGAAATTCTGGATTATCTCTTTAACTCTGAATCCTAATAATAAATGACGTTCAATTTATGAATTGAGTCAAGTTTAGGTAAAGTGTTGCTACAATTTGTCGTTGTAAAAAACTGTCTCAGTTTCCTTAAAAATCAGGTTCTGATTTGAGGAGTGTTAAGAAGCGGTTCTTTATACGAAGATATTTAGTTAGCAACACTCCTTGAATCAGACTGAAATTAAATAGATATATGCTACATAAACTACTAATAACTCAAGCTAGAAGCAACATAGTTTGTCTGTAAATATGAAAACTATAGCTATTACAAGTCATGGAACTTTGGGTGATAATTTGCCCTTGATTGCTTTGGGGCAGTCTCTTCAACAGCGAGGCTATGAAGTAATAATGGCTATTAGCCCACCCATGCATCCATATGCTCTTAAAGCGGGATTAAAAGTAGCTGCCAATGGTAGAATTCTGGGTAAGCAAGAAGCACTACAAAAACCCGATGCTTGGAATCATCTCGATCGCAAAAATGCAATAAATGCAACAGACGAATCGTTTTATCATAAGTTTCAGACTGATTTAGCAGATGGACTATCATGTTTATTGGATGCGTGCAAAGATGCCGATGCGATAATCTCTGCTCCGCAACAGAATGTTTTAGCAGCAGTTGTTAGAGATAAGTTTCGTATTCCCTGGATACGCGCGTTTGTAGCACCAAGTTTTTGTTGTATGGAGAAGAAAGAACGAAAAAACAAATCTTACTCAGACAGTCTAGACTATCTTAACGACCGAGTTTACGAAATCATAGAAGAAGAACTACAGTCTCGAAATCTATCACTTCCTCCTTCTACAGACTGGGATAAATACTTTACTCCCCAACACTTTATCTTAGGATCGAGTTCCTACTTCAGTCAGCCAAAGCCAAAATATACTCATATTATTCAGACGGGTTTTTGGTTTTATGAAGAACCAGAGTGGCAAGACTGGCAGCCCGATCCTGATTTAAAAGAATTTATGGAGCAAAAACCAAAGCCAATAGTTTTATCCTTTAGCAGTCAACCTCTAGCAAATGCAGAAGCTAAAGCTGTTGTAGAAGTCCACGTGCGTGCTGCGAATAATTTAAACAGACCCATTTTAATTCAGCAGGGTTGGGCAGACTTTACAGAAGATTTGTTACCTGAAGATTGCGATCGCGATCGAGTTATGTTTGCGGGTTTCATGCCTCAAGACTGGTTGTTTTCTCGTGCAGCAGCTTTGATTCATCACGGAGGAATTGGTACTACCGCTCGCGCTTTAAGAAATGACTGTCCCATGCTCGTAGAGCCTTATGGCAACGATCAGTTTTTTAATGCCAAACAAATTGTTCTTCACGGAGTCGGCGCAGCTATCCATCCAGTAGGTTTACAGGCAGATGAACTGACGCGAGTACTACGGGACAAAGTATTGACTCCTGAGTATAAGCAGAAAACAAAAGAGATGGGAGCAAGAATTAGACAGGAAGAAGGATTAGAAACCGCCTGTGATGCAATTAAAGACTGGCTTTAGAGTTTAATCTCTATTTCTTCAATTCCCAATTAGTTTGATCTTCCTCAGCAAAAATTGTAATACGGTTTCTTCATCAGAAATAATATCCGCTCTTCCTTCCATGCCTGGGCGAATATTACAGTTGCGATCGCCAGCTTTCAAATTAAGAACCTCTGGTTCTATCGAGATCTCATAGCTGGCAGTTGTCTGCGCCGAATCTTTAGTATCGGCAGAAACACTTATAACCTTGCCTTCGAGAGTACCAAAATCAGAGTAAGAGCAGGCAGAAACTCGCATCTGCGTAGTTTGTCCGACTTCTACTTTACCAATATCTCCAGAAGAGACAAAAGCTTTAATTATCAACGCTAAATTACCAGGAGCAATAGTAGCAATTTCATCTCCAGAACGTACTACTTGCCCTGGGTTACGCAGGTTGAGTGTCTGAATCGTCCCCGCTAAAGGAGCGCGAAGATAAGTGTTTTCTAAAGTAGTAGCGATTTGCTTTAAATCTTCTTGATATTTATTTAGCTGATTGGCAAGTTCAATTTTTTGGGCAATCAACTGTTGTTGTTCTCGATTTAGACTAGCCAAGGTAGTTTTACCTCTAGCATCTTCTTGAGCAATTTGTTCTCGTGCCATGACAACTTCTCCCTGGCTGGGATTAAGGGCAGCTTTGACCTGCTGTAGTTTTGCCAGAGAACTTTTGACGGCTGCTGCCTTTTCTTTTAGCTGCAATTGAGAAATAATTCCTGTTTTTGCTAATTCTTGATAGCGATTGAACTCTTCTTCTGCCAATTCAACCGCTGCTTCTCCTTCTACTACCCTTGCTTGAACGGTGGTCAGTTTTTCTTGATAAAGATGTTGCTGGTGCTGTAGCTGAGTCCGCGCTGATACAAGGGTGCGCTGCTGCAAATTTTGTTCTGCTGCTGTCTGGGCTTGAATTGAGATAATTTGCTCGTTGAGCTGTGTTAGCTGCTGTTTGGTTTGTTGAATACTCGTCAATAACTGTTGTTTTTGACTTTGCACGACAGTATTATCGAGTTTGACGATTAGCTCTCCCGCCTTCACTGTTTGATTTTCTCGCACCAAAATACTAGCAATTTTTCCCTCTGTAGCTGCTTGAACCAAGCGCACTTCTCCCAGTGGACGGACTTTAGCGGGTGCTTTGACGGTAACTTTATATTTTAATACGCTCCCTAAAGCGATCGCTCCAACAAAAATGCCCAAACAGGCTAATCCTGAAATAACCAGCCAGTTTTTAATCGGCGGTAAGAATTCATTTGGCGTAGCTAAACGTAGACTATCTGTATTATTACTCTTGACTGCTAAAGATGATGCGGGACTTGCATTTGGAGGAATGTTTACCAGTGGTGCAGTGTTAGAAGATGATTCTGCGCCTTGAACGCTTATACCAATACTAGGCTGAACTTTCGTATAGCCTAGAGAAACAAAGCGAATTGCTCGAATTATTTCTATGGAAGACATATTTTTTAGTAAATAGCCTTCTGCACCAACGCTAAGAGATTTCGCAATCAGATCGTCGCGATCGTGACTGGTTAAAATAATAATCTTAATCTGAGGATCGTGCTGAATAATGCTTTTAGTCGCTTCTAAGCCATCTAAACCTGGCATCTCAATATCCATCAGAATAATGTCTGGCTTCAGTTCTTTGACCTTGGTGATCGCTTCATAACCGTCAACAGCAGTTCCCACTAATTCAAAATCGACAACTTCTGCCAAAAAAGCTTTTATGCTCTCGCGAACGGTTTTTTGGTCATCAACAATTAAAATACGCAGCTTCATATAGGCTATTTTAGCAGCAACAAATGATGATATAGCAACATATATAGTAGATTTAAAAAAGTTAGCTATGGTTGAAACTCTTCATTAAGGCATACCTTCTGTTCAAAGAAAATCTCTCCTAGAGCTTGCCAGAAACGACGTTTCTCAAGGCAATGACATCCTACCTAATAAATAACCTTTGTAACTTTAGCGAAGGTATTGTTTATGTTCTATTTATTTTTACTACCGAAGCAAATTCTAGAGTTATAGTTCTCTTAGCTAAATTAAAGATTGATATTTAAAGAAAAAGCTATTTACTCGATCGCAGGAGCAAGAACTTCCATAAGATTAGTAATTATTCCTGCTGTCGCCCCCCAGATTCGCTTTTCTGACCAATAATAAGCATCACTTATAAATTGTTTGTCCTGTCTTTCGATTTTTTCTCGCCTACGGTTCTTTGCTTGAAAAAAATTCAAGGGAATATAGAATGTTTCCAGCACTTCATAGTTTGACATTTCGATTTCTGGTGGACTCTCAAACCAACACACTACTGGCGTAATTACCAGTCCGCTGAGAGTTAAGAAGTTGTCTAACAGTCCGAGTGTCGAATCTGGTTTTGCCGATCCCATTTCTTCATGCCACTCCCGTAAAGCACAAGCATAGGGATCGCCTCGATCTTGTTCTTCAAACATTCCCCCAGGAAAAGCGTATTCCCCTGGGTTTCTGCTCAAATTAGTGCAACGACGGATTAATAGGACAGAAATTTCTTTATTATTCGATGTTGCTGCAATTAAAGGTATTAGAACCGAACAAGGGCGTAAATTAGATTCCTCAGTTTTAGAGGTATGTCCTCTTGTTTCAGGACGGTAATTTTTGATTAGATTTGCTATCCGAGGGTTCATATCTATAGAAATAGCAGCATCATTCGACAAATTACTCATTTTAAAAATTAGCTTTTACTATCGTCAGCTTTTTTGCTATTTAATCACTACACAGCCTATTTTAAATAAATTAAGAATAGATATCAACGAGTACTTTCTTAAAAAAAACACCAGGTTTTTATCTTTTTCTTTTATCTCTCTGATTTAAAAGCTTTATTTTCCTACGATTCCCTAACCCTCTTTTGTCAGACTCGGAAAACTTTTACCACTTCTAAATCTTAGAGCCTTTATAGAGATAAGAATTGTTCTATTTATACCAATAAAAACTCGAACCAGGAAACGGCTATAATCTACTCACTGTAAAGATTAATCTTTACAGTGAGAGAAGAAGGTTAATTCAAACTGCTAGCATAAAGTTGTTCGACAGTTTTCTCTGGGTGATTAATGACTTGGATGGCTAACTTCTGAAATTCTGTAATAATTTTAGTGGCAGTCGAATCTTCAAACAAATCACTGTTATACAATAAACTTACGCCCAACAAGTTTTTAATATCTTTAACAATTAGCTGAAGATCTGGCACCACAAACCAATTATAAATTGCTTCACCTCTTCTCGTTTTCAAATTAGACATCGGCATACTATTTCTAGTCTGAGAATAATTATTTAGTGAGAAAAAAACTCTAGAAATAGATCTAATATCTTCTTTAATTTCTAATTGAGTGGCAACATCTTGTAGAGATACATGTTGATGAGCATAAGCCGTCAGACAAGTTTGGCGTACCTGAACTATCAGTTCTTCAAATGTCGAATCACTCTCACATTGAGTACGCAATAAGATAGAATTAGCAAACAGACCGATTAACGATTGTGTTTCAAATCGATCTCGACCAGAAATTACACTGTTTACAACAACCTCCTTTTGACCAGAATAGTAGCAAAGCAATAGTTGCCAGATTGCCAAGGAAGTCATGTATAGCGTAACGTTACGGGTCGAGCAAAAATTTCTTAGCTGTCTGGCAAATGTTTCATCAATCGGCAAGAAAACGCCCTTTCCTTTACCAAATAACCTTAATGACGTTCGGGGACGGTCAAAAGGCAAATTCATTTTGGTTGGTAGTTCGGCTAATTGCTTTGACCAATAGTTATAATTTTCTTGGGCTTTGTCTTCTTTTAACCATTGCTGCTGCCAATGTACAAAATCTGCATACTGAATTGGTAGTGGCGGTAAAGGGTTCGGTTTTCTCTCGATGAGGGAACTATAGATTAAAGCCAGTTCTTGCCAGAATATTTCGACCGAAAATCCATCAGAGATAATATGATGCATATTCACCATAAAGATATAACTTACAGGCGAAAGTCGAGATAAACTGAATCTAATTAAATAGTCTTCTGCTAATTTGAAAGGTTTTTGTGCCTCTTGTTTTAATAGTTCATACGCTACTAACTTTCGCTTAGATTCAGATATTTTTTGCAAATCAGTCAGTTTAAGCTCAATCTCAGGGTTGTTATCAATTTGTTGATAAGCTATACCATCTTCACTGCGAATTATGGTTCTCAAAACTGCATGACGCTCGACAATCGTTTGTAAACTCCGCTCGAAAATCTCTATGTCCAAAGAACCTTCTATTTCTAAAGTACGCGGTATACTACTGAAAGCTTGAGTATCTTCTAAGCGATCGCGATACCAAAATTTACTTTGAGCTAGAGAAAGAGGAATCTTGGTTGCCGATACAGGTTTTAAAGGCAGAAAATCACCGCTGTCGGCTTGTTGCAGCCGTTCAATTTTCAATGCTAACTCAGCTACTGTCGGAGAATAAAACAGGCTATGCACCGGCAAATCTACGGCGAAAATGTCTTGAATGCGAAATATTGTTTGGACAACAAACAAAGAGTGTCCACCTAATTCAAAAAAGTTATTGTGAATACCAATTTTCTCTAGCGATAGCACCTGTTGCCAGATATTCACAAGCTGCCTTTCTAAAGGGCTTCGAGGGGCTACATACTTGATACGAAGGTCTTCTTGAGACAAAAATTTAGCATGTTCGAGCGCAGGATCGAATTCTCCAGCTTCAAAACGCTGTTTTACTTTCGTTCGCTGGATTTTGCCTGTCATGGTTCGAGGGATTTCTGTCTTTTCCACAGGAATTAAGTAGGATACTGTTAGTCCAAACTGCTCATAAATCTTCTGGCGAATATTTCTCAAAGTTGTAATTAAAAAGTCCCGATCAAAACAAATAGAACAAAACAGAATTAGTAGTTCATCCGTAATGCTATCTTGACCTCGAACAGCACAGGCTGCGGTACACCGCGCTTCAACCCCTTCAACCTTTTCTACTGCCAACTCTATTTCGTGACTGTCGAAGTTGAGAGCATTGATAATAATAATCGCTTTATCGCGCCCAGTTACGGTTAGTCGTCCATTTCTCAGCCAACCTAAGTCACCAGTATTGAGCCATCCATCTTTAGTAAACAAATCTCGATTGGCACTCAGATTTTCGTAATATCCACTGGTCATATAAGGACCTTTGACTTGAATCTTCCCCACAGTTCCTTCCGTCATCAGAGCGTTTTCGCCATCGACAATTCGCACTGCATGATTTGGAGAAGGAATTCCTATTTCTACATAAGAATCATCGTCAATTTTATCGGCCAAAGTAAATGCTGTCCTGTCCGATACGGCAATTGGGTTACATTCGGTCAAGCCATAAGCAAAATATAGAACATCTTCTGAAAGACCGTGGTTTACCAGCAAATTCAGAAAAGAACGAACTGTCTTCGCGACAATGGTTTCAGAACCAACAATAATTTTTTTGACAGAAGCCAGATTCCAGCGACTCGAACCAGAAGGCATGACGTGTTCTACAACTAATGATAAAAAGAAGTTAGTAGCAAGAGCATGACTTACCTGATATTTTTCAATAGTATCGAGCCACATTCCTGGATTAGAAATTGCCAATTCTGTTGATAAATGTATCTTTGTTGGAGCATTAGGAATAGTTATCTTTAACCCTGACATATGAGATAGAGGTAGCCATCTAAGATAAATTCGTTGGTGTATAGATTCAGAGGGGTTTGCTATGTTACTAGGGTCTCTAAGCAAAAGATGAATCAAAGTCTCAGCATCAAAAGTAATTAGTTTTGATTTACCTGTGGTTCCAGAACTAGGTAGAAGCAAAACCAAGTCGTTGGGCTGAGGGTAATGAAATTCTGTATCGGCTTCGCCAGACTCCAATTGTGAGAGAGAAATAACTGTTTCGTCTGAGCTATTTAAAGACAATAGCTGCTGGATTTGCTCGGATAAGCAATTATTATCGGTTATCACAACAGGATGTTTGAGAAATTGATAGGTGTCGTGAAACCGATCTATAAGATAGCGGGAGGTATTATTAGAGCAAACCGCAAGTGGAACAGGTACAAAACCTCCCATGAGACAACTCCAGAATGCTGCGGTAAAATCGCTTCCTCGACTAAGTTGAAAAATAACTTTATCGCCAGGTTTTAAACCATTTGCTCGCATTCCATTTAATATTTGGGTAGCTCTTTGCCAAATAAAAATATATTTCTGCTCGACAGTACTACCATCATTTTGAATAAAAACTAATTTTCCTAATGACCAGCGACTTATAAGCTGCTTTAATGCCCCTGCTGGTGTTTTAGGTCGATCTACTAAAGATTTTTTACCAGAGCAGATAGCAAGTTTATCAGAGGGCTTAATTGGTTGTGAAGTTGGCATTGATTTAACTTTTCTTTTACTATCTTAAAGACAACGCTGCTAATATCAGTAGAAAAAAAAGAAAATTTGGAAAATTTTAGAGATAAATTGACCGCTTTCTTATCTGTTGTAGCCATACTTTAACGTAATACCCTATGAATTTACCGCAATAAGGTTCGTGTTAAAAAAACTTATTATTTAGATCTATATACCTATATTAAACTATCATATTGAGCAGACGATACGTTTAAATAGTGATAAAAAGTCTATATTCATGATTCAGGATTTAAAAAGAAATAGCCAGTCACAACAGTACACTAAGGCTTTGAAAACTGTTCCCGAATGGCTAACAGAAGCAGCAAACGCAAATGCTCACAGTACTGCTATAAAGAGCGTAGATGGAAGACCATCTCTTACTTATCGAGCTTTACTTCAGCAAACTCAAACCACTGCCAATCAGCTTCGTTCATTAGGTTTGAAACCGAGAGATACAATTGCGATCGCCTTAGATAACAGTGCGGAGTTTTTAACCAGTATTCTATCGGTAGCTTCTGTTGCTACGGCTTTCCCCGTAATTCCCCATCAACCGACAACAGAATTCGATCGCTTCTTTGCATTAGCTAATGTTAAAGCAATAATTGTCAATCGTGGTTCAAAATCGCCCATTTGTAAAGTAGCCTCTTTTAGAAAGATTCCAATTTTAGAGCTAAGTTGCGATCTGGGGGCTGCTGCTGGACAATTTAGTCTTAAACCAAGGCATTTTACCAAGAAATTGCTCGATAATCACGAGCAAGTCCTTCCCAAACTTAGTGATGATGCAATTTTAGTTGGTACATCTGGTTCTACGGGTCAGCCAAAAATAATTTCTTTTACCCATGAAAGTTTTTTTGCCACTATTAGTTATGCTGCTGATTGGATGCAGCTTACAAAGTGCGATCGCTCTTTAGTATTAACTCCTCTAGCAATGCTCCACGCTTTAGCACGTTCTAGCTGTCCTTTGTTACTCAAAGGGGGAGAAGTTATCTGTACTCCTGGCTACGATCCGACTAAGATATTGAACTGGATCGACAAGTATCGACCTTCTTTTTTTACAGGAGTGCCGAGTATGTACCGATCCTTGCTACAGCGCATCAAATTAACTAACTGGAAACCACAGCAAAAATTCTTGCGATTTCTCGCAACTGGCTCGGATAAAATCGATTCAGCAGAAATAAAAGCAGTAGAAAAGGCTTTTAATGTACCGCTAATGCAATTCTATGGTATGTCTGAAGTTTCCCCTCTACCCGTAGTATCGCCTTTCCCACCAGCCGTTAGACCGACTGGAGCATTAGGAAAATTTAATCCAGCGTGGCAGGCAGCCTGTATTGACGAGGAGGGCAAACATCTACCACTGGGTGAAGAAGGAGAAATCATTATTCGTGGTGGCCATATCAATTGTTTTGTAGGAACGACATCCGAGCGAGATAACAAAAATGTTCGCGACGGTTGGTTTCACACGGGAGACTTGGGTTATTTAGATAAAGATGGTTGGTTTTACTACGTTGGTCGAGCAGACAATCGGATAAATCGAGGGGGTAAAAAAGTCTATGCAGGGGATGTCGAAGCCATCCTATTAACTCACTCAGAAATTAAGCAAGCGGTTGTTTTCGGTATTTCCGATACTGTATATGGTGAAACTATCGGCGCTATCGTCGTCTTAGAAAACAATACTACCGTAACTCCAGAATCTATCCAGCAGTTTCTAGCAAAACATCTTGTCAGTTTTAAAATACCAGATAAAATCATCATTGCCGATGCTCTACCTTTAAATCCTTTTGGTAAAGTTAAGCGTAAAACCTTGGCGGCTCATTATGGTTTAAAGAATATATCCGAGCAGAAACTAACACAGGCTCGTGCCACAATTAGAACTGAATATATTTCGCCTCAGACTGAAATAGAGCAAAAGCTGGCAGCCATCTGGAGCGAGCTTTTGCAATTACCGCAGATTAGTATTGATGATAATTTCTTTGAATTAGGTGGGCATTCTTTACTAATAATTGAGTTGTTTGCTCGAATCGAATCGCAGTTAGGGCGAGAATTACCAGCCAACATTTTGTTTGATGCGCCAACTATTAAACAGTTAGCTCAAATTTTAAACAAGTTAGAAGACGATCGACCGTGGGATTGCTTGGTGCAGCTAAAATCGGGAGGCGACAAGCCTGCTTTGTTCCTCGTCCATGATGCTGACGGTGATGTGATGCTTTACCTAAATTTGGCGCGTCATTTGCACCCCGAAAGAGCAGTCTATGGATTCCGCCCTTATGGAAGAGAAGGGTTTCCAATTCTCGATTGGACAATAGAACAAATTGCAGACCGTTATATAGAGAGAATACTATCGGTTCAACCAGAAGGACCTTATTGTCTGGGCGGATTTTGCGATGGTGGAATTTTTGCTTATGAAGTCGGTCAGCAATTACAAGCTAGAGGTCATCAAGTAGGATTTATTACTTTATTTGACACTATCGACTACGAAGCCGTTAGACACAACAGGTATTTTAAGGCTGTTAGAAAAATTGAAGAGCCAGCCAAGCACGAGCTATATACAAATCAACTTGCCAAAGGTGCAGAGTTAGATAGTAGCTTGAAAAACAAAATTTCGGTGCGGATGATTTTGAGATTAGCCAAACAAGGATATGTCCCTCAAAAATTTGACGGAACATTATTGTTGTTTCGCGCTACGGCTACTGAATATCCTGAAAGCGAAACTCCTCAATATGCCAAAATTGGCGACCCTTTGTTGGGGTGGCAACAGCGAGTCAAAAAAGTAGATGTTTATGATATTAAGGACGATCATTCTGGAATACTTCGAGAACCAAACGTTCGATTGTTAGCCAACCGTGTCGAAGTTGCTTTTACGAGAGTGCGATCGCCTTCCTATTGATGACATATCAAAAACTGTATCTGCTCAAAGCACGTAGATAAAGTTTTCCTAATTTTGTCAACTTAAACCAAAGAGGGGTAGAACAAACTGTTCATATGTGGCGTTTACTTCCTAGCCAATTGAGTAGTTAATTTCTACAAGAAATCTAACCTTTGACTGGCTATCTTTTTGTGTAGCCGAGCCAGCGATCGATAATCCCTGAGAATCCAAATAGCATAAGTCTCCAGTATGAAACCAGTCATCGCTTTCGCTTTAATTGGAATGTTAAGCGAAAGCGATGACTGCACAAATAGCAGATTTTGAATTATTGGCAATAATTACTGCTTTAATATCAAGGTGCTGAAAATAGCGTCGGATTTCTGCTTCAGGTTGATTGGGATTGAGGGGTAATGCTGTAGCAATAGAAGCCATTGACAAAATACTGGTCAAAAAATCGGCACTATTGTCTAAAGAGATCGCAACTAGATCTCCTAGTTTCAAACCTAATGAATGAAGCTGAATCACAATGGCTTGAGTCTGCTGGAGCAAAGCTTGATAGGTTAAAGACGGACGACCATCTGTGCTAGGAATAGCGATCTCTTGAGAATTATTGTTTACTACTTCTATTAGCCAGTCAGGAATAGTTTTTGTCGAACGAATTGACTGATTCACTTTGATTCTACTCTCGGTTTGGTAACGCTACAGGTAGCGCATTTACCTTTGTTTAGATCCACTTATAGCGTCTAGTTCAAATTTATTAAACTAAATGTAGTATGCGATTGAAATCTAAAACACTATATATGGAAAATAAGCTAACTGTCAGTTTTTTCTATTGAAATCTTGAGTCATGAAGACAAACTACAAACGTTAGGGTAATTCCTTGAAATTATCCGCACCTAAAATATTCCTTCAAGAGCGGTAAGATACAAAGGAAGAGTGATTTAAATTGCTAGCATAAAGCAGTTCGTTAACAGTTTTTTCTGGATATCTAATGACTACGTTCAGCAATTGCTGAAATTCAGAGATAATTTGCTCTGCTGTAGAATCGTCAAATAAATCACTTTTATAAAACAAGCTTAATCTCAAATCATCCCATCCAGCATCTTCTAGAACTAGCTGAAGATCGTCAATTGTTAGCCAACCAGAAATTCCTTCCCCATTATTAATTTCTAAACCAGCCATTTGTAGATTATCATCAATTCGACTGGCATTATTGTCTAGTAAAAAAGAAACAATCGGCATAAATTGAAAATCTTGTTTTATTCCTAGTTGAGCTGTGAGATCTTTCAACGATATCTGTTGATGAGCATGGGCTGCCAAACAATTTTGGCGCACCTGTGCTAAAAGTTCCTCAAACGTCAAATTATTGCGACACTGTGTCCGTAATAACAGGGCGTTGGCAAATAGACCAATTGAGTGTTGAGTTTCAAATCTATCTCGACCAGAAATTGTACTAAACACAGCAACATCTTCTCGATCATAATAATAGCAAAGCAGTAGTTGCCAGACTGCCAAAAATATCATGTATAGCGTAATATTTCGGGTCGAACAGAAACGTTTTAACTGTTGAGAAAGAGCCTCATCAACTGTGAAATTAATTCCTTTTCCCAAACTATATGTTGTCTGCGATGACCGAGAACGGTCGAAAGGTAAATTCATTTCTGTCGGCAGATCTGCTAATTGCTGCGACCAGAAGTCATTATTTTCTTCGGCTTCATCTCCTTTAAGCCATTGCTGCTGCCAATGCACAAAGTCTGCATACTGGATTGGTAGGGGTGCTAACGGATTGGGTTTTCCCTCAACCAGTGAGCTATATATTAAAGCTAGCTCCTGCCAGAATATTTTAATCGACCAGGCATCGCATATAATGTGGTGAATGTTGACTGCAAAGATATAGCTGTCAGCAGAAAGCCGAGACAAACTAAATCTAATTAGATATTCTTCTGTTAGCTTAAAAGGCTTCTGTACTTCTTGTCTCAAAAGCTCGTATGCCACAAACTTTCGCTTTGATTCGGGTATTTTTTGTAGATCGATTAAGTTGGGCTTTACTGTTACGTCATCATGAACCTGTTGATAAACTACCTCATTTTCAAGGTAAAGAGTTGTTCTTAAATTCGCATGACGTTCGACAATTGTTTGTAGACTTTGAACGAAAATTTCTAAGTTTAAAGGACCTTCTATTTCCAAAGTGCGAGGGACGTTAAAGAGTGGGTTAGGATCTTGTAACTCTTCTAAAGACCAAAACCTTCTTTGAGTTAAAGAAAGAGGAATCTTCGTTGTCGATCCAGGATTTACCGCGAACGAACTAAGCGGATGATCGGTTTGTGGAAGCTGTTCGATTCCTAATGCTAACTCGGCTACCGTAGGCGACTCAAACAGCCTTTGCATCAGCAAGTTCACGGAAAAAACGTTTTGAACATGAGAGATCATCTGAGTTGCTAGCAACGAATGTCCCCCCAGTTCAAAGAAATTATCATGTCTGCCAATTCGTTCGACATCTAGCAATTCCTGCCAAATGCTAGCCAACTTCAGTTCAGTTTCAGTTTCGGGGGCTAAATATGCCGTAGTTTGACTGAGACTTGCTTCAATCAACAAGTCCTTAACTGTTTGGCAAGCATCATCAAATTCCCCCAGGGTAAAACTTTGCTGTAATTGCTGTCGGTCAATAATTCCTTTGGAAGTTTTGGGAATTGCTGCTGGTTCTACAGGAATTATATGAGTAGGGCTAATACCCATTTTGAGAACTACACTCTTTTTAATTTCTTTTAATAGCTCGACTAACTGTTCTCGATCGCAGATCGAAGTATGGAAAAACAAAACCACACTATCGGTATTACTACCTGGCTGGCGAATGCCACAGGCTGCTGTATAGCCAGGTTCTACCCCAGCAATCTCTTCAACTACCTGCTCTATTTCATGACTGTAATGGTTTTTGCCATTAATAATAATCAAAGCTTTGGATCTACCTGTCAGGGTCAAACTTCCTCCACTAAGAAATCCTAAATCTCCTGTCTTATACCAGCCGTCGTCGGTAAAAACTTCTCGATTGAGTTCGGGAGATTTATAATATCCAGAGAACACTGTGTCTCCCTTAACCTGCAAATTACCAATAGTTTGCTCTGGAATTAGCTCGTAGCTATCATTTACTATTCTCAAAGAAACTCCAGGCAGGGGCGAACCGAGATCGGCTAAAACGTTGTCTTTGCTTAACTGAGATTCTGAGGCATATCGATCGGAATCTGTTGCTGAAGCTGCGGTTTCTTTCATTCCCCAAGAACCGTGCATTACACCTTCTTGCAGACCATGAGGCTTAAG
>JAUKWC010037609.1:0-54566 GCA_032356245.1 Endocladia muricata
GATGAATCCGACGGCGTGCTCACGCTGGAGGCCCCGCACCGCTTCGCCGCGGACCGCCTGGAAGCCAGCGGGCTGGCCGAAGCCCTCGGGCAGGCGGCCGCGGAGGTGGGACTCCCGGTGGACGCCCGGTGGGCCGCCCGCACCCCCGAGGGTGTGAGCGTGGGCGTGGGCGTGGGCATAGGGCGCTTTAGCAAGGTAGAGTCTTTGCATCCAGTCTGCACTCTCTCAGCATGTCAGCGTGGGATGTGCCACGGAACAGATTGGAGTCTACGCACACTACAAGCGCGTTGCAGCGAGCTATACAGTTCGTGCGGACCTTTCGGCAAAGGAGAACCTCACGCAGCGGTGCATGCGACGAGAGCGATGCTCCCCTAAATGCAAACGGGGATTCACCGATGTTTGCAAGACAGAAATGATCAAAAATAGTCACAAACAAACTGCAGGAGCCACGGGGTGAACTAGGGTGGAAGGGGCGGCATTGCCGGAGCAGACGGGGGAGCGAGAGGGGATCAGAAAGACGGAAGCATGGGGGACAAAGAGCGGGGACGGGAAAAAGGTTGGCAAAAAATAGTCTGCAGGGGGGAGGGCCGCTGGGAGAGGTGAGAGGTTGATGGAGGGAGAGAGCGAGCAGGAGAGAGAGAGAGATGAGAAGAGGAGAGAGACAGAGACGAGCCGAGGGGAACGAAGAGGCAAAGACGAAAAGAGAGTGGAGGTGTGGAGGGAGCGGCGACAAAGAGGGAGTGCAGAGCAAATGAATTTTCGACGGAGAGAGTGGAGTGGGATGGGGGTGGGGCACGGGGAGGCCGAAAACTGTTCAAGGGACCCGTATTACACGTTTGAAGCCGATAGGCGTCGAGTAGGAGGGCTGCCTGGCCGTGCACGCAGCAGGGCGAGTCGTCAATGTTTGTTGAGACGGGGCAATTTGTTCTCTCTATTTTCATTTCCGGACGTATTCCGGTAATTCGTTTTGTACAACTACCCTCCACAATCCCCATCACGTTCATTGCCCACTCACAGTCGCCTCGTCCCCTGCGTCACACAGCACAGCCCAGCTCCCAATGCAACCTCGCAGGTGGCTCCCCCTTCCGGCAAGGCTCTCGCTTTCTACCGAAGGCCATGAGAAACCAGAGAAGCCCGCCCGCGCGCACTTACATCCCCCAGGCCCTTACTCACACGACCTCGGTAGCATCACGCGCTCGCGGCAACGATAGAATGTCATGGATCAAGTCGGGCGTGCCGCATTTCTGTGCGGTGGCCACCACCTGCACCGCCAACACGACGACCATCACTAGTACGTACGCATCAAAAGCCTGTTTGGCACAAGTGTAGAACAAGACAACCGGCCGGTCACTTTCGGTACATGCTTCCTCCTGTAGAACAAGCACCGACCCGACAGTTGCTCGCTTCTTTGTGCACCGGAAACTTACCCGGAAGCGCTGACCTTGAACTCAAACACCTCTAAAACCTTACCGACAGCTGACGCATGCCTTCCGATACTAGCATAATCGTACGCTCCGCATGCTCCGCCTGCACCGGCGCCTCTACGACTCAGCGCAGCATTCCAGCTATACGGGCGGAACGTATTCGCGGAACGTAACCTCCTCGATCTGCGAGCGTGTACGAATGCCCGCCTCGACGCTCTCTCCCCTCCCCCCGCCGTGTGCAGTCGCGCGTGCGCTCTAAATTACACCTCCTCGTCTTCCCCTCCTCCCTGCCCGTCGTCTGCGTGGGCTCAAGTGAACTTAGGACGAATACGTGGACACGCGATCGCCAGACGCGTTGTCCGTCAGACTTGCAACAACGGGATTTCCGATTGCTTAGAATGCATTCTGTGGCGAAGAAACAAACAAACAGCCACATCTTCTCCGCGCATGGCTGTTGGCCAGCGCGACCAGATCACTCTGTCTACATTAGGTTGGAATAGATCAGGTTGTAAGGACGGAGGGCGGTGAGGAATGATTCCAACGCAGGAGGCGGAGGCGGATGGACGGAACGCCGACCTTGTAGACAATGGCACTAAGCTCATTACTGTCTGAGAGGGACAGGCTTGGATGCTCGTGGAAGGGAAAACGAGCTACTTTGACGAGGTGCGCGGGATGGGTGTGACCAGGAACGGCGGAACGCGGGCGGACACGCTCGGGGGTCGCGAGGAAGCCGAGGAGGATGGGCGCGCGCAGGTGAGAATTGAACCGGTTGCAGGAGGAGATCTGCAGGAGGACGATTGCTCTCTTGCGTCGAGTGAGGGTGGGGCGTGCCCGACAACTTAAGGAGCGCCACACGCAATGGATGCAAGACACATTGCGCTCAACGAACCTTCATCTCCTCCTGACGGGAAGCTTGCAAATTTCCAAAGCGTGAGCGTAATGAGGAAATACATCAGCAAGGACGGAGACATGCATGGCGCTCATGATGGCGGCTGGCAAGAAAATCGCCTTGCCGCATTGGAGCAAAGCGGCTTTCTTGCGGGCGACGGTAAAGACCAGACTTGCTGATTGAGATCCGGATTATGCGTCGCGAAAGATACGAATTTGCAAAGATATGGGGCATGGGGTTGGGAGAGGACGGATAGGGAGTAAGGCTCAGAGACGGTAGACGGGTCGGGAAGAAGGGTTGAGAGAAGTTGAAGGGGC
Organism: Endocladia muricata; assembly: GCA_032356245.1. Lineage (NCBI taxonomy): Eukaryota > Rhodophyta > Florideophyceae > Gigartinales > Endocladiaceae > Endocladia > Endocladia muricata. The sequence continues at coordinate 2,631 of JAUKWC010037609.1, forward strand.
CGAAAGGGTGTAGGTAAAGGAAGGACCGCAACAGAATGAGCGAAGATGGGAGCGCACCGATGGCTGCTCTGGTTGTCGACGGCGGAAACAATGAAGCAGAGTAAATATGTATAGCTGTAGGGGGCAATTGTCCCGATTTCTCCCACAACTAAGATGTCGTCCACGTTGAGAATATTACTAATTGGGTTTGTGCAGAACATTTAGCAATGGTACATTATTGCGCAAAATGAACCCTGTTTTTGGAATGTGAACCCTTTTGGAGGGATCCTTTGTGAGCCCTGTATTTTGAGGCCAGTGGATTAGGGTTAGGGGTTTTTGGGAATAGGGATTACGGAAATAGAGGCTTTTCAAAGGATTCGGGGATTAGGGTTTGGGGATACGGGGGGATGGAAAGTACTTGCGAACTACTTGAAAAAACACCTGATTGTGCAGGATAAAAACTTCTGCGTTATCAGCCTGCAAAGACAGCTCATTTTGCTGGTAACCGGCAAAGTCAAGTTGATTTATCAAACACTACTGTACAGTTGTGAGTTGTGCAATGTTGCGGAATGAGTTCTGTAGCAACTACGAGGGATGTTATCAGGGACCAGAAGAGACAAGCAAAGAAGCAGGCACCGATTGCCCGAGAGGATTTCCCTCTTACTTCTTCTGACCCCTTCTGCATCTTTTCTTTCTCATGGATCCCGATTGCTTCGTGTTTATATACGTCCTGCTCTATCGATGCGTTTGCTTCTACGCGATGCTATTGCTTAAGCTGTGCAGGATAGCTATTGTATTGTTGCTTCGCGCATAACGACTTGCTCGCGGTGAAGTGCTCATGTGCTTGCATTTGCTTTAGATGCTGGTGCATTAGCGTTAGAGAGCATCACATTGGAATTCTCACAGCACTCAAAACGGGCATTTGCTTTTAAAGGTTCGACACTCCCCGAAGTCGTCCAAACCACTGTTCGGGCAGTCTCAAGCGTCACAAAGTATACTGCGCCGAGGAGATGTCCGTATATGAAGACCAATCGCTTTGGGAGCTTGGAGTAGAGTTCAAAGACGTCACATGCATTTTTACTAGCTATGGTTTCTGCCAGGTTAACGCCTTCATAATATTGTAGGGGGAGTTTGACGTGTGGCCGTAGGGTGCATAGCCATATTCCAGATAATCTTTCATTACCGCGGTTGGTACAAATATTGTTCAAAGCGGCATGAAGCTTAAGAGGGCGCTCGGTTACTACATCGTCCAGATTGGTTCGCCACGGTACCCAGCGCAGAACGTCCCGCTCTGTGGACTTAAATCTGTTGCGCACTCTCTGCACGGTCTGGCGGAGTCTATATTCTTTCTCTTTGTGGATCGTAGTGACTATGCCATGTGACTAACTTGACTAGACCATCAGCTCACGGTGAGTAGTGCGACTTGAGAAAAGACGCTGGAGCGTCTGTTCGACGTAAAAACCGGGGTCCTTGGAGTCGGAAAAAGTCAGGATTTCGGCGCCATATGAACAAAATCTGAGGCACCCCGGCTTGTGACTAGACCAGTCGAAGAGATGATGGGTTTATTTCTGGTGAACTGCTGTCGTAAGTAGACCAGTCAAAAATTCGGGTGATCCGTATTCCTGGTTACGTTTTATTTTAAACGATGCATGAAAGAATATTCAAACACAAGCTGTTGTACTGCAACCTGCATAAAACGAATGCATAGTCGCAGTTTGAGAATTTTGGGCAGTGATTTGTTAGCGCCGTTCGAGTTTTCAACTGTCATATTTCTGAGACAATGTTGCAGCACAGATGTTCCGAAAGATGCTCGAGATAGGACACTAGACCTAAGAAAACCAAGTGTACCGCAAAGAGGCTGAAAGGCCGTCATTTCTGAATCTGTGGCATACGCCAACGTGTCCTTCCGTCTGTGTCTTGGTATAGGATGTGGTCAAAGTCGTTCCATGCAGTTCTGTATATTCGTATAGATGCATCTTCTGGTCTTAGGTTTTATCGGACATCTATCGAAGAAAAGCTTGTCGTCTATGTCTAATTTTCCGGCATTAAAACGTTTCTTCAGGTTTTGCCGTGAAACTCTAAAGAGAGCCTGACTTTCTAGCAATCAAGAAGTCATCTATTACTTTGCCAATGGGAAGATCAATTCTGCCGTAAGGTCCCCGGTGGATGAAAAGTTGCTAAACTCCAAGTACATACTGGAGTTCTACGTCGCCGGTCATCCATGAGTACGGTACTTGCTGCCATTGGCATCCAGTTTCGACGATTCTGTACGGAAGACTTCGCAATATCCATACTACACCTGATGGTCAGCTCCTTCCGAAACGGTACCGAATGGGAATCTTTCGTTGAATAGGTCCTCTTTGGAAGAAGACTAGTTTGATGTCCGGCATACCAATGGTAAAAAGAAGAACATATCCAATCGAAAGAAGTAATCGAATCACAACACGTTTTGCAGTACTACGGTCGTATAGATATCCTCGTTTTCTGTATCACTGTTTCCATGTGATAATGTTCGACTCTCCAGCTCAAGAGTATCGTCCTCGAGCTGTTTGAATTTGTAAATCTTGTACAAACTCACCACGTTCGCGCTCACTGGAACGTTGTCGAACTTTATATCTCTACATGCATCTGCCTAATTTTCAGCCCGTTCTTTTCGAAACACTCTGTCAAGACTCCAACTAGAAGTAAACTCCAGATCTGAGTGAAATACAATTCTCGAGCCGACACGATCCGCAGTTTGAGTTAATGCGATTTTCAGGTCACTCGTGACTGTTTACGTCGGAACAGGCTGGCCGTTAATAGTAGCTGGACTAATGTCGCGGTGTGCCTTCCCTCTCACTAGTTCTGAAAATAAAAGTGGATTGAAAAGAGGGCCTGAGGATCGACATATACTGTACAATTCTTCTACTTCTGGCGGCGTAGAGTGATCAACGTCTTCCGAGTTAAGTTCCTCTTCGACAGTTCCAATCATGAGTTCCGAGGTGAAGGACCGAAAGGGTGATACTCGATTGTTCTCATACGCTACTCGGAGCGCAGGGCTTTTTGCAGATCTTTTGGGCAGCACTATGCGTGACTGAGCTTCAACAACTCTGTCTTTACGCCATCGTGATTTTTCGTTTGGTTTTGAGCTATCACAGTATATCCAGGTTAGTGTTCCGGGACACAATTTGTCTCACGGAACTGGCCCCGGTGCATGAGAGCTCAGAAGACGCTGCAACGTGCTATCTGCTTTTCTTTCCTGGTGAGCTTCTAGAATCTGCTTGGAAACAATTGAAGCTGGTAGCCCTAACAGCAATGGAGGTATCCTTGCACAGGCTTGAAGGTATTGACAACCTCACTTCCCGAAAAGATGGTAGAGAAGAACACAGCTCGCTGGAGGACTGTTGCTGGGCTTGCTTCTGTATATTCGGAGTTCTTTTTGTCCAGTATGCGGTTTGTAGTACCAATCTTCCGTTCGGTAATAAAAATCTGACTGTAGCGCTGTGCTGGTTGAGGATGGAGTTCGATTTCGTGGTCTCGGAACAAAGCTTGTAAGCGTCGCATATCTACTTCAGAGTCTGCTTCTATGGATTGAGGAGCGCCATGTGCAAGGATGGGGTTTGCCTCAATCAGAGATAGTAAAGCGCTGGTTGCGCGATTCGCCGCAATGCACATATCTGAGTAAGAAGTACGGCAGTCGGTTGTGTTTTGACTGGCAGTTTTCGTTCTTCTTAATTCTTAGGGCATGCAATCGATTTATACTTGCTCGCTGAGTGTAGGCTAAAGATTCGATAGCGAGACTTTGCGCGAGTGTCTCGGAATTTCGTGGGATATGCGTACTTCGCGTCCAGACGATAATTGATCATTAGTGGAGAGAAGAATTGGATCGAGCTATCCACTACGAGAGCATAAGTGTATCATGTCCTCTTTTTGTGGCGTGTGAGTACCTGTGTATCTTTTCGGTGAGCTTCACGGCCTGACGAAGTAAGTCAAGTTCTAGACTGGGTCCAAGTGCAGTTGAAAATGCCCGCTCTGAATCGGCAGGAATGGTAGTTCTCATGCCTTTCTTACTGCCGTCATCGATATGAATGTCCGTCTACAATGTTAGTTCGGACATATCTTCAGATCTGTCTGAGACAAGCCTATGCGACTCTCTTTGATTGAGGGTGTTCGAAAAGTGTTTCGTGTCCAGCCCAACGACAAAAAGTGAGCTTTCACCTGCGAGATTAAAGCGGAACCTTGTCGGCTATTTATCAATATCAGGTACCACGATTGACCACGAGCAAACTGTCAGTCGTGCACCACTGCAATTAGATCCCTATCTATAAGTATATATACTTGTGGGTGCCTCAAGGATAAGTTGAAGTGCCAACCTGTCGCATAGCCCAGATGCATTGATTCTACCTACTGTTGAAGTTGGTGCGCCATCATCTAAAACTGGATTCGGATCTACTGTTTTGTCGACATTTAATCGGAGTTCTTCAGACCCCCGTAATGCGAAATCGTGTCATGACCTCCGTTCTTCCCTAGAGGGGCTAGCGACGAAATATTGCCTGCCTGTCTGGCTTGCTTCCTGTGCCCAGAAGGTTTCTGGTGCCTACTACAGTCAAATGTACAAACATTGTCCCGCCCCCAGGGGCAACTCTCTGCGACGGAACTTACAGCTGGCTTTCATTTTTTACTACCTCAGTTCTCCGCGATTTAATACCTTTTTTTGTCGAAAAGATGCTAACTGGTAACTTTGCAAGATTCATCGGTCATTAATGCTTTTCTTTCCTATAAAGCTACTTCGGAATTCTTGTTCATCATTTTGTGTGTGGGGTGCGGAAATTTTCATTTGCATCGGAGTTGATATAGGATCACAGAATTTGATGTGGAGAGAACTTCGCACACATCTTTTTTTGTCGTAGGATACGCTCGGCAGATCCCAGATATATGTTGCGAGTACGTTTAAGATAGCTCGTGAGATCAGGGAGATATGCGTTGTCACTGTTCGTAAATGATCCATTGACGGACGCCACTCCTTGTTGATTTCTGGTTGAGAGGCAGATATATGCTCGAATAGCTCAGGGTTTGAGCTCCTATTAGCTTTGCTGATAAGCTACGTGGCCGTAGCTTCGAAAACAGAGTTCGGTAGCCCTGCATTTGCTAGCAGAAGCATCATAACCACCTCTCCGTCATTATCGTCACTCGAGTTGTCATTGTTGTCTACGTACAAAGTTGAAATTACTTCAGAGCATTGAAAAAAATCGGTATTGCTCTCACTTGATGTCCTGTGGCAGATACGCAAATCTATAATGATCTTAACAAGTGTGCGTACGCGTTCAGTCGCGGATTCTGCGGCGATAGTATCATTAAGAACTCGACATCTGTTTAGTTTCTCGTTCCAGAGCTCAGATCAAATAACTCACTACTTATAGATCTATACACTTCTTCAGCGGAGGATTCATCCATCGCTACATGAGGAAGCTCTCCAAGCAATTTAGCCGACGCTTTTGTCTCCGTATTACCGCCTCTAGCTACATTGTTGAAGACCCTGAGCCATGCTCTGGCCTCAATCCTCCATCTATACTTATCCAGACCGCAATCAAATGGCGGCGGACCGGTAGGATTCCTCGGAGCGTAGCAACACGCTGGGCCCATAACTGTGAGTTCCGCTATATTTTGGAATGAGTTCTATAGCTACTGCGAGACAATTTATAAGGGAACGGAAGACAGGGGCGAAGTATCCGGCACATACTTCCTAAGAGGTTTTCTCTCTTGCTCCATTTAGCCCCCTCTGCATCTTCACTTTCTCACATATCCAGGTTGCCTTGGGTTTTCAATGAGTCCAGCTCTATCAGTGCGTTTGAATCTACTCTGTGCTTTTGCATAAGCTCTCCAAGATAGCCGTTGTATCGTCGCTTCGCACATACCGACTTGCTCGCAGTGTAGGGCTCATGAGATTGCGTTTGCTTCAGGTGCTGATGCATCAGCGTTAGAGAGTGTCGCATTAGAGTTATTCTAGCTTTCAGAATGAGCGTTTGATTTCGTAGGTTCGAGAACAGTACTGTAGTCAGTCAGCTCGGCCGAAATTGGATCTACAACATCGAGCACGGCACAGCCAGTTGCCGCTATTTTCGAACGAGAACTGTGATGCTCAGCTGACCACGTTGGAAATTCTGTAAATTATTATCTAAATTCTGATTTCGCCCCATCTGCGCATCCATAGCCGCGATCCCAGCTAGTGTCGACCGTACCGTCCATCTCATATGAGATGGAATGTCAGTAAAAGACTTTGCGACCTCTTGGAGAACTTGCATCAGTCTACTCAGAACTCATAGATTCAGGTGAACTCGTCAAGTTGTAGCAGAGTCGAACTTACGGAGAACAGTTCCTTCACGCACAGACTGCGTAATATGCCTAAGTCAGCTACATTCAATATTTTCAGTCATGTTGATAAAATGGAGCAGACGCTTCGGTCCAACGAGTGACATCCATTCTTGTAGCTCGCTTCTGAAGTCAATGGGAGCTTGGAAGCGACTTTCCAGGACAGTCTAGAACTGTAAACAAATGCCAATGACTGTCATTGAGGTCGAAATGACCATTGTAGGTGGAAAGCGCAAGAGATCTGTTGCGGTTGACTTGCGCACCCAATCTCGGACCAATTGTACGGAGCAGTCCAGTTCGAGAGCATCAAATCTGGGAACTAACCTGAGGAACCTGCAATAGCTCCAAACGGAATCGAAAACACTAAAGAGGTGAACGAATCTGCCAGGAAGGGTCGTGGCAGAATTAGAAATCGACATCCTGTTACAAACATAGAGCGTCACGCTCAGTTTCCTGGCGAGGAAATAGTAGTTCAAGGACGCTTCAAAGCGGAAGACAAGCAAGTAAAGCTGTAAGACACTGCCTTATTGCAGATCCGGAGATGGCGGACAGGCTGTTGTTCGGAATTGAAATCCCATGGTCTTGGCAGCCGACAGAGCTGGACTCACGGATGACCAGCTGTCTTACAGCGATCGCACTGCCAACAAAGGCTTCGGAGCGGGGAGTAGGGGACCGCAGTCTGTGTTGGAAACAAAGGAAGTGTGGGAGGCTTCTCGGGAGATAGAGGGTTATCGTCAGCTACGGACTGGAATACTATTCGAAGGAACATAAAACTATCCCGGGCGGGAACAAAATTGCTTATGGTCGTTCTCGGGCAGGCGAAGGTTTTTGCTGTTGCACTCGGGCATGTCGCGTACTCGCGTATGAAGAGTCTTACTTCGAACCCTGCGAGTTTGCGACTGTTGAGCGAGTCGGCAGCTGATCCATAAGCGAATGCAAACGTTTATTGGTCCGAGCGAAAGAAAGCGAAACTTCTATTGGAAGTCGTGCAAGCACCCCAACCATAGCGGTACACCCCGTATTGTTTGCGAGCGCTCAATCCAAATCACAAGAAATTAAACTCCGAGATCATAGTCGTTCTTCTCAAGGATGAAGGGCTGGCAGTAGGGGGGCGTATGAAGTTGTGGGCAAGAATGCTGGCAGTAGAAGATGGTCTCTTTTTCACGCTTCAGGCGACATGGGTTGCCGCCTTTTCCTGTGTCGCAGCACAAAGAGGAGAATCATCTCCGGGGAAGGGCTAGCTCCAGTCTGCGAATGCGACAGTCGCCTTTGTGCGTGTGAGTCGAATGGATTTTGACCAGATTGCACGCAGTCAATCGCAGTTGAGCGAAGGTACATAGGCGGAAGAATGAACGGAGCTCTTTGGACCAACTACGGGTGAGCCATAACAACGCTGGTCGAGTACTCTACATGCGGTCTTAGTCCTGTAACTTCTATACATAGTAACGCAGACGCTGGTGCAAGTTAACGACCTCGACTATAAATGTTGAAAAGTATGGTCCAGTAATTGGGTCCAGAGATATTTCTGGGTCAGGTTAGATTGAAGCGAAACAATCAAAATAATCGAAATGGTTATTGATAATTCAAGAGAGGTCCAGGACCGATTTGTCGCATTAGGACAGGAAGACGCGCCACGTAGACTCTGCGCTGTCCTGTAGTGGCCCCCGGCGCTTACTCGAACTTGAACAGAGCTCGTTGACAGACAGGTGTTCCCAAAATCAATTGTGCTTCAGACCCAGCTTGCTCCACACAGTGGAATAGCAATTTGGGCGGTCGCTGATCACGTCAGCGACATGCTAGCATTTAATAATAGATTTCGGGATCTCACTGCATATAGGCCTACTTTATATTCGTTTTCGTCGAAGCATCTTTGAGCCATGTCTAGGTCGGCCAGTGCTACGATATAAGAGGCAGGCAGTCGTAAAGGAGCTCATGAGAGAATAGTTGAAAGTACCGACATTCAGGTCCTGTTCACGAAACATGAAGTTGTAATGAGAGAGGTCCGTAGGAAAGATTATCATGATGCAAAGTGTGGCGCCGTAATTCACTCTGGTCACGTCAGTATACGTCAGAGATTCGGACTAATTTTACGATTTGTCGATCTGCGTCGATGCCTGGTGCGCCCTTGTGCCCTGGACGAACTCTATAGGTTTCTGACTTCCAGTAGACTTACGGACAGTGAGAATGAGTACTATACTCACCATGTGATAGTGTGCTGTGGGATGGTGGGTCTGGTGACAGTGAAGTACAACAGCGTGGAACTGAAGGTGTTTGTGGATCGGGTCTCCGCGAGCGGAGAATTCATCATTCCGCTCTACGGCACACTCATGTACACCGCTTTGCGTCAACGTACACGGGAGAAGACGAAGATCTATCTAGGTGTAGTTCGGCGGGTGGACAAAGAACAGTTCAAAAGGGAGGTTATCCTCGCGGAGGGGTAGGCAGGCCTCTGCGAAGGACCAAGGCATAATGAATATATTCTGCTCGCACTATTAGATGTAGCCGGATCTGCGAGAGACGTTCGTTATTTGGACGGGGATAAGGCGGAGCGGGGCACCGGTAGCTCCAGAGCTCGAGCCGGAAGCGTAGAGTTTCTAGGGGATCATAGACACTCCTCCAAGAGAATGCTGCCATCACTCGACACCGTTACAATTCTTCCGTGCATGAGACTCAGACTGACGAAACGCTGTTCACTTACTACGCAGATAGCTTCAGCTTCCGAGCCGAAGGTAAGAATTTACTGTATAGCGGGCAGTATCACGACATTAAACACTATATGCGTTCGCAGAAACTGGTATTGGCGAGGAGACCACAAGAAATCGAACGGAAGAGATTCAGGCGCAGCTGCGAGAATGGTCGTCCGGAGAATTGGCCCATTTTGGGGTCGTTTTGCAATAAAAAGACGTTTCAAACGCTATAGGTATTCAGACCTGGGAAGCATCAATAATGACAAGGGTTGCGCCTGTTCTTCCGGATATGGACGCATCCGTGGACTGGGTCCCGTAGCCTAGTGGACTTTCCGCCCATACTGCACTTTTGGGAATGCCATTGAATGCTGACTTCCGTGGCATTCCAAACTTTGGAGTTCATATATTACCGGGATTCTTGTCATGGATGCCAGCATCCTTTATGTTTTCCGAACTGCCGCGTCCAGTGAATGTCTGCATTCACTCCATTTCCGAGTGAAACATCCAGCTGATAACGCGAAATATGCAGTACACTGCAGCTTCGCATTTCACCTTCCGTTCCCTGGTGGCGTACCATGAACAATAACCTGCCTCCCCCAAATTAAATTACTTCGCGCCCTCCATACTGCCCATAGACTTCGGATGGATTGTGCGGCGCGACGATGAGGAGTAATCCGCGCACCATGCGCCATCTCCGACTCGGGGAAATCGAGAGATACGCACGTTGACGTTCAGCTGCCCTGACCAATCTCAGATTGTGCCGACCTTTAATGACAGGAGACGAAATCTACAACTTTGCTGTCACTTCTCGGACAGTTGAGTAACGATATTCGAACTCAAGGAAGAACTATATTGTAAACTGCGTCAGAAGTATGAGACTGTACGAGTCGTAGTTGTCGGCGTTAGTTCCATGCATACGGAGATAAATCGTCTTTCTATATCGCCAGGCTCAAACCGTAGCGTTTTTGCCCTTTGCATCAAGTTTTCAGAGTTCAATCTGCTTCGCGGATTGTACCGTCAATGGTGAGCAGTGCGCGTAGGAGCTCGTCCATATGCCACTGCGTCGTTTGGGGCGCCGTGTTTCCAACTGCAGATCAATGTCGAGGCGCCCAGTCGAATGGGAATTGTTCTTTATGGAGCAACTTTCTTCCTACGCTGTAAGGAGACCTGTATTCAGAAGGATGAGGGGAGAATAGGCGCTAAAAAATCACTCGACCTTTGCATTACGCTTGACAACAGCTACCCACTCAGGACGGCAGGCACAACTTTTCTCTCCCTGACAGGTCTGACACAGGTTACACGAAGCATACGAACGGCGAGAAGCGCGAGTCGACGTGGGAGAGAGATTTTACCTGTGTACTTCTTGTGGTTGATCTGTATGTGAGTGTTACGATACATCGGGCGTCACTACTAATCGTCGCTGGGATCTGCTAATGTGACAAGAAATGAGCTGATGGGTGTTGGCCTTCTGGTTCAGTCTCACGCGTGAATCTGTTCAGTTGTTTTTATATCAGCAGATTTCATCCCCTCCCATTAGTGTAACCCCCTGGTATAAAATTCCGTTTTTTCTCAGACCCTCCTGTTTTGCTGCTGCGCTCCCAAACTTGCCTACTTGTCTGGGCGACCATTCTCGTGCCTCTTCATAAGTCTTTCCCGAGGACTATAGTGTGCCTTGCTGGCTGGAACTGGTTCTTGCACTCACATGCAGTGACTGATATTGTTGAACTGAACACTGCACAATAGTTTGAATGTATAGCTATGTAAAATTCTTCATTGAATGTTAGTACTACACTTAAATCCTCGATGTCGTCGAAGTCGAAACCGGCATAACTCCGGAAGTGACCTCTTCCGTCAAACTACTCTCATTTCCGGCGGGTCCTGCAAAGCGCACCATGTCCACGTCGTCAACCCTGTTCCACTCTTGACCTTTCCTTTTCTCCTCACTTCGGACTTTGGCCATGTCTCTGGTCGGGAGCTGCGGTGCCCCTGTCAGCACGTGGAATTCCTAGTCTGGCACACCATTCTCTGCCGTCCTGAAGTACACGTGGTACCATACCGTTGCCTTTTCAGTAATGCGGCCATCAAATCTAGCCCCAGCGTGCTGGAGAAGCCCATACTTAAACAAAACAGAGTTTGACCGTACTAACATCTTCCTGATCTTGAACAAACCCGCTTTCACCATCCGTTCACTTTCCTTCCCGTATAAAAATACATCCCGATAGTGACACATCCGGGTGAGGAAGCACTCAAACCAGCCCCTGATTGCTAAGAAGCCCAGCGTCAACGCTTTTCATGCCTCGTTGTGAAGGAGGCGCATCGATTTTCGCGGACGGTCCTTCTAGGTCAGCGGTAACGGAGCCCCAGTCCTAGGCATGAACATGCACCTGCCTGACATGTTTTTGAGACCTGCGTAGGCGGAAAGCTATTCTACTCACGCACCATGCCGCGTACGCCCTCGTACAGCCAACAACTACTCGCCGTACGACACGCAAGCTTCCATCAATAGGCGGCCTGCACTGGATCACCGGGTAATTCATAACTTACGGTATATTGCTTCGCCCTCGTTTTACCCTTCGTGTACAATTAGGATCAACCAGATGTCATTTGGTCGCTGTCCCAGAATGTTCTCTCCGTTCACGTCGCTCGTGATGAGCGAACCCCGCTTCTCGACCGGGGAAAGGCATCACCTCGGCATCGCCGTCAAGAGATCGAGTCTTGTGCGCAGAAGACCGTTGCAGTCAACGAAATTCTGAAGACAAGTCCAGCCAAGGTCCTGAAGGTCACCGTTTTGCTTCTCTACCTACATGGGACCATTCACTCAATCCCTACCCTGTCTGGTAGCGTCATCAACATGTACACCCTCAGCTGGATGGGCCTGCAGATGCCAGGGCCGAGATCTTTACCCTCAAGCTTGCTAAAGTGGGAGAAATTACGTACATAGAACTGAAGCCGACGCAGAGCTACTACGTCCTTGATCACGAGGTATAAGTACCTTCAACGTTCATTGGGCCTGTGCATTAGAAGCAGCCAGAGCATTGCGTATGTGCCGTCCCCGAACACCATTCTCAACCTGTCTGCTTTGTGAGCTATCGGATCGACAACTGCCATTACATGTCAAGTTTCTTAGCTGTTACCGAACATCGACATGTTTTAGATAGTATTGACTGGCAGCTGAGCTGGATCTTTGTCGCGGAACATCCACGGGGCACTTTGGGATCGCCACGTGTTCTCTTTGGCCCGCCGGGTCTTCCCGGACTTCGCTCTCTTCTCCTTTTCGGCCCAGCTCTCTCCGCTACCATTCGTTTACACTGCCCGACAGTCTTTTTGAATGCGGTGGATTTTCCCGACTACATAACATCCATATGTTGAGGCGTTAACTTTGAAAACGGTGCAATCGCTCTCTTCGTCTCAAGACCTCTAGGGGCAGTCAGCGCTAGTGCGCCATCAGCGGAGGGACCGCAAGACTGGATGCAGTCGCTCGCAGAGCAGGGGTACCCCAGACAGAGCTGCGCCTAGAAGGTGCACCACCTGCGGTCGTCACCCCAGCCGAGGTAGCGATCATTCTGGGCAAGGGAGAAAAGTCCTTGACTGCCTGGATCACGAAGTGCGTAGGGAAGGTGTTACTGCATTCGTAGAGATCGTCCCGTCAGCTGTTGTCTCTCTCCGAGAAGAGGCGCATTTGGTTCGATTCGATCCGTTAGGGGGAAATTTTGAGGAGCATAGATTGCGCAACCTCAGCCTCCAGCACATTGCCGCAACAGAGGCCCTCTGCCTTGCCATTCGTATCAAATAACTCAACCACGTCTTGAAAAATAAATTCTGCGGACGCGTTGAATGCGTCAGAATCAAAGGTTCTGTCGCGGTCCTGGTTGTTGATGACTCCTGATGCCGAAGCCAAGACCAGAGCGACGGCTTTGAGGCTTTCTTGCAAAGAATGCGAGACACCAGGAGATGTTATGCCGAGCTTCATAGAGGTCCGGCTCTCGGAGGTTAGCTCTCTCAGCGATCTCACGAGGTGTGAGCGCCGAAGAAGGTTTTTGGCTATGTGTACGTAGCGGCAGTTGGCAGACGAACCCCGCTGCGAGCAGCGTAACTAGCCTCACCGTTGCTTCCTCAGCTCACTTATGACTCAATCGCAGCAAGTCCCTGTCATTTTGAACGGTGAGGATCTGCATGAAGTGAGCGAGACGCACGGCTACTGGAAGAACAACTTGTCGATGAGGACTAGTTTTCTCGAAGTGTTCCGCTAGGACGCACCGAACATGGATTACTTATTACCATCGCCCCTCTCAACGCTACAGCGGAGAAAATCGTTGCAGAGGCGTCTGTGAGCCTACTCCTTCTCGCCATTTTCGTTTTTCACGCTAAGGACGCCTCGGTAGTGATGAAACTCACCCCCCATAGCACATTTATTACGGTCGCATAACACGATGGCTTATATGCTCGTCTCGTTAGCGACTTGCGGTAACGACGGCATGTCGTAGCGTCGCACCGTGGTGGACGTGACGGTAAGGTCGTCCTGATGGTCGCGCTCAACCGTACTGGTTTGAGGTCCGCTGATGGTACCGTCCGCGCTTTCACGAAGAACTGTGTACAATTCCATGATTTGGTCTATACACACGTCAAGCTTGGGTAGGTCGTTGTCGCCCTTGGAGAAATTCCGACAAGACACCGGCAGCTTTCTCACCTGCACAGCAGCCGAAGTGGTTTTCGAACGGGTAAACGTCGGTGGTGGGGGAGGGCGGTCGAAAGGAGGGCGTGCCTCCCCAAAGGCGTCCCGGCGTAGGCGTCCGTGGTGCAGCGATTCCTATTCAAAGGATTCTTGCGCTCGTTTCGCGTCTACAGTCGTCGTGCGCCGCCGACAGCTGCGCTTCCAGCTCAACCTGTACACCCGGCTGGGGCTCGTCGGCCGTTGTCGGCGACTAGCGCGTGGAAGTCGCCATTGGAATTCTGCCGGGCATTCTGGAAGTACGACAGTTTTGAGGAAGAAGAAAGGATTATAAACATGGAAGACAGATCTCGGAATCGGAGGCCAGAGATTATGAGGATGAAGAGCTATACGGGGGATGGTATACAGTTGATAATATGCCGAGGAACCACGGAGAGATGAGGGCTGTTGAGCCAGAATGGCACGTGAACGAAGGCAACACAAAATTAGACGAGCACGGTTGGTGGGAAACGGCGTGACGGCCAGAAAGACACCGTTCTGGGCGGGCTGAAATAGCAGAATGTGAGATTTGATGCGGATTTCAGAGTTCGAGGGTGTGTTACTAATCGGAGGCGGTGGGATCTGCTCACATGAAATCACATAAGCAGATGGATGCTGGGAGTTCAAACTGAGAAGCAATATCCATTGGCGAATGTATTTCGAAATGGGCAGGTCGTTCTCTGTCTCATCGGTGGTACCCCTCCAGCCGAAATTATCGCCACTATCCGTCCCTCTCCGTTCGGCTCCAGCGGTCCTCAAGTTGAACGCTTTTCTAATCGAGTATTATTTCGGTTGAGTCCAAGCTTTTCCCGGCAGCGGCCATCGTCAGAACTGTGCACAGGAAATGGGTCGGCCGGTCGCATGTGGTCTTTAAGACTGTTTTGCTGGACGCTTTTTAGGAAGCTCCTAACACTTACCTAGATGCTGAACTTATTCGCGAAGTTCGTCTCCACCTCCTTGCCTTTCAGATTCCGATACGCCTCACAGGTTGTAATGAGGACTCGTGAATATTGAGCTCTATGTGATAGTTCCCCTTGATCCTCGTCAACCTCCTCATTTTTCTCTAAAGCTCGAGAACTACCGCCGTCTCGCTTTTCCTGATCCCTAGGCAAGTACCTACTTTCGTTCACTATCTGCCCACGCAAAAGGGTACCGATAGAGGGCAGTATTTACGCCTTGTGCCATCAGAGGACTCCGTCCGCTTCTCTACGAGGACTCCCTGCTTGAACTGTTCTTTTTATACCTCTCCAATTCCGCATGTGTAGATCTTCATCTTCTCCCGTACGTGCTAAAGCAAGTCGTTGTATGGGAGTATCCAATAAAAGGTAAGGATCGTGTCAGATTTCGTGGAAGCTCGGCCAGGAAACAATAAGAGTCCCACGCCTTAGTCACTCATGGTCGAGAGACGCACCATGACACAGCGTGCCAACCTTTTAGCTGCCCGTAATGTTAAAGAAGCTTCTTGATCCACGAAGGCATGATACTTTGCCGGCCAGCTCTTCACCGACGCCTTCCAAAAAAGTAGGGATACCATGTGATCCTCGGGATAGTTCCCAATCGACCGGACCCTGTACTCTGGTAAACATGGATGCAAGCGGCATCCATCGGGGGCATCAGGACGTTGGTTACTGCTTTTCGCAGATACGCCCCGTTTCAAAACACCTGGGTACCTGGTGGCGAGCTCCAGTACCCACGAAGACCCACTACTGTCGCCTGCCGGGCTCACTACCCTGTCGCGAAATGTCCTTTGTAAGAAGGACAGCGCTCAACGGACAAAGTTGACATCGTCATCGCACTACTTGACACTGATCTCTCCGGAAAGCCCGGTACATACTTCTGCAGCCGCGCATTTTCCACTCAGCTGATTCATTACACCTTCCGTTGTTGTCAAGTACCTCGAAACAAGGTCGCTCATGTGCCTGATGCTCTTCTGCTCAACGCGAAGCACCTACATGTGGTTTCCTGAATCAATTTCAATCACCAACTGTCGGAGCTTGGATCATTGCATGCCATCCGTACAGTGAATCTATGCTGTGTGCGGTGACTGCTTATACCGGTCGTTTTCGTAGCTTGCCCGGGCAAGCTGGATCGCACGCCGTACGTTCCTGCGCCCGAAATGAACAGCCTATAAGGTGCCCTAGGCCCTGCCACATCCTTTTATACACGGAGTTTGCGCGTGGCGACCTTGCGTTTGGACTTTTATCATCGGCAGGTCCTCCACATTATGAAACGGATCGTTCCGTCGCCTCCATTCGAACTCACTGGCGCCGTTGCTCCCCTTGTTGTAGACTTCTCGGCTAAAACGATTACAATGCGAGAACCACGTACAAAAACTCGTGACTTCTGGAGAAGACCAAGCAGTGCGTCGAGTACGGGTGCGGAGGCGTCAATGTCATTGTGGGTGAAGACATTGTGTATATTGCTCTCCACACCCGTCCCGCTTCTGATGTTGAGTTGGGGGCTCGTTTGGACGTGCTGAACGTTACCATCAAAGAACCCACCCGACTTGTCGATGTAATGACTGACGAAATCATGGATACTGCAGGTTTGGACAAGGCAGTCCGACTTTGTCGCCGTTAGTAACTCTGCGAAAATGACGGTGAAATGATTATCCTAAGGGTGTGAATCCTCCAACACCTTTGTTGGTGGTGGCAACGGAGTAGTGTGGTTGGCTAGTTGCGGTGCCTCACGAAGGAAGTCTTCCAGCTGCCGCATGAACGGAACGGGAATGGAACGGAAAGCATCATGGGCCTATCTCCCTTGGCTGGGTGCAGAAAAATCCCCGGCATCATTGTCGCTACCCTGCAGGTCCAGCTTGGTATCCCCCTTAAGGCGGAAAGACGAACAACGAGGCGGCTGGGGGACAGCCTCCTCCGGGGCCTAGGACCCACCTGCGTTACCTACCGTCTATGACGCGGTCAGTTGTTCAGCGCATCGGTACGTGTCGGCCCCAAGTCTAACTCGAGACTCTCTAAACAGGCACCGCCGTCGCTGAAGGCTTCAAGCTGAAGCATGAAGGCCTCTAAAGCACCCGCAAACAGAACAGAAATAACCCTTGGTAAGTGGTCATCACGTGAATCAATGTGATCCAGATACGGCCAGTGGCGACGGTGCTTGGCATGGTCCAGTGCTTGGGTCGTAGCGATGCGTTTCAGGATGATGAGTAATGAACTCGCAACCGCTCGCATTGCAAGCTCCTCCCCCGGATACTGACCCTATGCCCCTACACATCTCGTGCTTTCCTCCAGACTTGATAGCCCATGCCCTTCCAGCGGGGTTTACTGCACGATAGATGCAAAGCCGTCGGCGCGTGATGTCAAAGCCACAAAGTGCCGAAAGCGCCGACGAAACGAAAGGTTGGATCCGAATAGCGCCTCGGCTTTTGAAAGCCGCAATGCCTTTCGTCGCCTCGCCCATGCCGGAGGTAGCACCTCCCTAGAAAACGGGCGATTTTTTCCACGCGCAATTTTCTTCTTCAAAGGTAAGGTACACTTTGTCGGGTGGCTAGAGTGGCGTATGTTGATAGAGTAGGAAAAAATAGTGGCCTCAAAGGCTCTGGGACAGGCAACGGAAAAGGGTTCTGGGCAGAACTATTGCTCCAACCTTGCTAACGTGAAATGGGATAAACATGTTGCCAATAACGTGGGACAGCCAATAGGTATCTGGGGGAGGGCCGCATCCGCACACTTCCCCATCCTGTCCTATTTACATAGGATCGACAGAATTGATAGCACCCTGTGCGCGATTTGCTTCCCTTGCTGGATGCCTAGCGAGTGAAAGCCCGGGTCGTGCCTTTCGATTGAGGCGCGGATGTTTCTGCCACGATTGCGCCTCTTCCATTCTGCTGCCGCAGTGTCTCCGATCTACATTGTGGCGCGCCCATCTGCTGTGGTGGGAAAGGGCAGGAAGGGCGGCATGTAGAAGTTCATGCGGGCAAACTCCACATTCATCTCCACCCGGGAGAGAACGGCAATAACAGCCGACAAGCACAAACCGATTGTCGTGAATTGGCAGAGGTGAGTCGACGTAATGGTGGAAGTGTGGGGATAGAGCAAGGAGAGGAAGAAGACTGGGAATGTTGGAGATGGAAGGAGAAGGGAGCAGGGCCTCGCAAGTGGCGCCAGGAATACCGTGTAATTGGAAGTACAGGGGGGATATGGGAGGACAGAGCAATGAAGGCGGGGGAAAACACGAGCATGTATTGGAATGGTGAGGGTATGGGGTATTGTGCTGCAGGAGGAGGGCTATGGCTCTTGCATTGATTGCATAGAGGGCAGCGGGCGGAGTAATGGCACGGTCATAGTTGGTCATGATCCTATTGTGTAAGAGCAGCTATGTCCTGTAGCGCCTCCTTCATAAGATCAAGAAACGTATGTGGACTTGTTCCGGCCAGGGACTTGTCAATACGGAGACGGGTCGCAATCTGCTTAAACCGAAGCAAGTGGGCAGATAATGTCGCGAAATTGAACACGAAAAACAACGAATACCTACTCACGCATTTCCAAAGCAGCAGGATCCGAACCCTCTCATAACTAACACCCGCCAAGTCCCACCTGGTTATATTCTGAATGGCCTTTTCACAAGGCTTCAACCCCTTTTCTACTGCTGCCGTTTATGCGTATGATAATTGAAACGTTCGCAGTCATTGTCAACGTGTCCGTGACTGCAAAAGTGCCTGACTACGGCTGCCATCTGGGACTTGTACGGTGCTGTTCACAAGAACCATGATGCAGACTTCGAGCGGATGCTTCATATCGTACCCTGATCTGCTCTGTCCTGCCAGCGGAGCACAGCCACAATGGTGATGCGATCGGCCAGCAGGAGAAGAAGGGCTACTCCAGTGCAAAGATCTTGCAGATCCCCCTACCAGCGGCGGGACAAGGATGGTAGTGCTCCAGTTGCTGCTATCAATGTTGGCGTACCGAACTGTCGTGCTAAAGATACTGCGGTGCGCATGGTTGGCAAGTTGAGATCGGTCGTGCAGCCGTATACAACGCAGTCGCCACGTCTGTTTGGTCCGGACCGTGAACAACGTGATGGTGTCAAAGTTCTGGCGAGCCGTAGGGCTGTCGTAGTCCCGGCAGTCTTACCAGCATGAACTGCCAAGCAGGTCCCTGCCCGACTCTATGCTATTGATCGTGTCCATAGACCGAGAGAAGCAATCTTCATCGTCCTAGCTTGGCTTCTGCTCGCGACGCATGTCCACCCACCCTGCAACGGCATCGCTTCGCCGTCACAGACACTCCGCGGAGCAGGGTATATTCCCTGTGCCATGGCGTGTTTTCCTGATGGTTCGGATGTGAAACCGTCTTGCTCTCCGCCTTTGTCCGTGCCAGCCCGGACAGGAGTGCAGACTTCCGTTCCGGCTCGCCCTCCTCTGATCTCGCGTCAACGGATGGAAAACATTGAGACATTACTTGCCGACGAGACCAATAAAGTCAGGGTCCGAAAGCAACAGATTTCTGGTCTCGAGAGAAGTATTGCCGGCGACGAAGAGAAATTATGGCACTCTGACCGAGAGCATCTCGAGGTGCGTGTGGCGCCTAAAGCACCACTTGCCGATTTTATGCGACGACGACTCTAGTCCAAGGATGTTCAGCAGAAGAACGAGATCTTCGGCCTGACTCACAGGATTCCTGGAGGCCCCTAGCAGGCAGCATTGCGTGCGGTGACTACTCAGGTGTTGAGTCCCAAGCATGGGAGACAAGTAGAAGCAAAGTACAATGGTGTCAACCAGACCATCAAGGTGCAACTTATGCCACTATGCCACCGCATACCTGCTGCCATCGACCGAACAAGTTCTGTTACAGTCTGGATTTGAACAGATTTCCCTGAGCTGTAGACGGTAGGGGACAGTTCTGCGCACGCCTTGGAGGGATTAACGCCAATATCACCTAAGGTCCTTGTCAACTTAAACAGGTACGGCCCACGTTCTTACTACGGTGAAGCAACGGCTCTGGTTTGAATGATGCCTGTAGAGCTTCACTTCAGGAACTCTTCTTCCGTTCTTGTAGCCACTCAATCCCGCCGCAAGTACGGAGACCCTGTTGCAGCAGACTATGCGGTGTGGATCAGGATGAGGAGGAAGTTTTCTGCAGTAATGAGCGAGTAGTGCAGAAAGAACAGGGACAAGCAGTTCCAGTACCTTCGGTAACTTCTTTTGACTTTGTGGAAAATCCGATTTTTCTCGGAAAGGGTCCAGGTACAGTATTCCACGTGATTACTTCAGGCACGAATGCGGCCGGGTAGCTGAAAGCGGGGCGGAGGTACTCCGGGAGTGTCATGGTCGCGGCTCTGCAGAATATAGGATCTGGCACACGGATGTTGCTCTCTTGTGAGTGAAATTTGTCACCCCGAGGATCGTGACATACTACTTGGAGCCTTCATAGAAAGGTACGTTCTCGACGGATTTCTGGAATATGAAACTGAATTTGATAGGACGTTGGCGTACGGGACCATCTTGGAACTCACACCTCTAAACGCCTAGCCCGCAACAGAACCATCCTACGCGTCGCATGCTAAGTGCTGTTGGGGCCAGCGGCATCGCAGAAACACCTCCAGGTTGTCAAGTACATGCCACTAGCCGGCACGCAGATAGCAGAGACCATTTGGAGTGTTCTGTGCCGGATGACCGCCCAATAATTACTGCCGGAGGGCTCCATGGTTTCAGGTGCTTTCTCTGAGGACGATAAGTAGGTGGTGAGACGGTACACAGAGAAAAAAGGCCTCTGTTTTATACCAGGTACCCCAAGAGGAGCCAAAAATGTGGTGGGAGTCCATTGACAGGACAGGTTCTTAGTGGCAGCAAGAAAAATCGGCTTCTCGAGTCACGTCTAGAGTATGCGTAGCAGTGCTTCCGATCGTTACGTTCCACGCAGAAACCCGAGCGCGGAACCGTCCGTACTTTGCATTGGCACGTCTGATCTCTTACCAATCACAGAGACGACTCTACATCACTTTGTGTGCGACTTTCGCAGGGCGTGGGACGGGTAATTGCGTTCGCATTGAATCGGCGAGGACTAGTAAACCAAATTTGTACGTTGGAAGTTCACTACGCAGCCTCTCTTCTTTTTGTCTTTGTTTTTATCGGAGAGAAGATGGTGTGTACATTGGAGGGGAGTATCCCGGCAGAAACGGCCCTTCATCACAGTCTGTCAATGACTTATGTATGTATAATCGATAGTCCAGCTAGTGAGGCTAAGAGTTGTGAGGCGGGTTGTGCAAACTTCGGAGCAAGACGTGACCAGACCTCATAATAGAAGAGGACCGAGACCGATCGAAGGAAGGGAAATATTACCTCAGGCCCTCCCACGCGCATCTCCGAGAGCAGGATTTGAATTTTATACAACTTAGGTCTTCATCTGAAGACCACCGCAGCTTGACGCACTACCGGGTGTCATCACCAGCGTCGATTGCTGCGATATAATCCATGCAGCGAACGACGATACATTCAGTGGGTTCCAGCGATTCACTTTCTCACATACTGCCGAGAGAAAGAACATAGACGACCTATACAGAGTCTTTGTGTCCTTCGTCTTCAGGAATACAGAGCGCACACTTGAAGCGCTGCTGTTTCGTCGAGTCGAATCGGCTACTTCCGTAAATACGACGAGTTGCATGATAACGTAAAGGGCCTCGCCAAATAGCGATGTCGTTGGGACCATAGTGGACGACAGAACAAATGAAGCACTCAAGAACGTAAGCACCTCGGACAGACGAAACTAGGACAGTGTCACAAATATGGACCGAACCTTGCTGAATAAGCCTGAGGAAAACAAGGTTCACAAGCGATGTAGTGATTTGGTCATGAAACCGCCAGAGAGTGTCGATAAATATGTTACAAGTTTCATGGCATGATGCGTGGAGCCCCGCAGTGGTGAGCCTCTCCACCTTGTCTCTGAGAAACGGTATGAAAATGAGTCTCGCGCGCACAGCGTCCCTGAGGACCAGCCTAGATCGTTCCGTGAAAATAATCCGCCTATGTGTGCCGTTTCGCCGCGCGTGCAGGTGCTTCAGGCGACGCGACCGTGAGACGAACGGAAACTCAGTTCGGACGGCAGCAAGGCTTTGGGAGGGCTGAACTTGCCGCACAGTCTTGAACATGGCAGCCGCGTCTTATTTCGAGATACGATAGTAGCGGTGGTTTAAGCCAGTGAGACCGCGTTCGTGAGCAAGGATATGTAATTGGTATAGGTGCACAGAAATGCGCCTCTCATCTGGCACGTGAAAGAGGAGTTTGAATGTGACGGTCTTGCGCCCGTCCGAATAGCAGCCCCCAAGGAATTGAAACATGGATGTTTTCATCTTTCTGGTATGGTGCCGGCGGTGGTGGAAGTTGGATATATAGATGTCTGCTCGGGGAGCTGTTGACGAACCGAGACGAAATTCAAAATCTCTATTGTCCTCCGTGAGGACGGGCTGGGCAGGGAAATAGTCAGCAAAGCGTTGAAGGGACATTATGCACCGTCGACAAACCATTTCAGTGAAGTCCAAGAAAATGAGTCACAATGAGTTCGCCCCGAAAGCGCTTCTCCTATATGTCACGGCCAATTTTATTGTGTAAATCTGTATGGAGCGTACAACCCGTGCGCCCTGGACGTCCCAGTGTGCAAGATGACGCCTGCGCGTGTCCTATACATGACATTTTCCCAGAAATCTTAACGGAATGTCTGGCTGTCGGCACTGTGTATATGTTGTGCGACGATAAGCATGTTGCTCTGCGTTATTTCATTGTCACAGCAACACTACCAAAGGTCCTGTATTTGCTTGGATTCTTCGCTTGCAACGTGTACTCTACCCGCATCTCGACGAGGTCTGTGAAGTAAACGGTTCGGAAAGACGTGTTGCTGTGGATAAACAAACAGGTTGCAAAGAAGTTCTGATGGTGAGGCTCCGTCTTCACAATAGTAAGCGTGAGGGAGCCACAGTTTTGTAAAGGGCGAATGCAGTCCTTCAAGCGCGGAAGACAGAAGTAAGGATTCTTTAGCAGTGAGATGAGCGCAGTAATCTTGCGTGCGCGTACAGTTCTCGTCCTTCGGGAAGAGAAGCTGCTAGAGACTGTATGGGATTGTCGATCCTAATTGCAGTCACCTTAGCATGTAGAAGGACGAAATTTGGGAGCACGGAGAGTAGAGGTGCTGGAAGTCAATCAGATGGGAAGTTGCGCCAATACTACATGGGGACATGGGGGCAGGTAAATCTTACGAGAAGGTAAGTACGAGATTGGTCGTTCTCATCGTTGAAAAGTGACACTATTGCTTTCGTTTGGGAAACGAGTATGCGTTGGGAGACCAGGGGAAGCACTGCCCAGACTTGCCGCGCATATCGAACACAGGCACGGAGGCGCGTAAGGAGAAGCGTTCGCGTGAGAAATGGGAGAACGTAGAGCTTCAGCATTTTCTGCAGCCGGAACTTTCCTCTCTGTGTTCACGAATCTCAATAAGAGTAGTCCATCTGTGAGCACTTCGACGTGCTTGGGTCCTGGTAGGAATCTCATGGATGCGACGGCACTCACGCTGAAAGATGTGGCCGCCGTTTCAGATCTATTCCGTCTATTGGCGTTGTGCCTAGAAGAGCAGCATGAATTCGATGACGGCTACTACCGCAAGAGGTAGGATTCGACATGCGGTCATACATCTTTGCGTGTCATGGTAATTATTTTAATATTTCGTACACTGGGAAGTAATTTTGAGGGATGGGGGTCGAAATTGTAGCACGCAACAACCGACAGCAGGCCCGACACAAATAGACATGATGCGGATTGCAGCCTTGCTCAATTGGCGTAGGTGTCGTAGCGCCGACGGAACTTAGCAAGGGACTGTTTTTTCTTCGTTTTGAAAGAGCTGCCTGTTTCTGAGGACCTCGAGGTTAAATCAATATTCGCACCTGACGGAAGAGGCTTGAGGAGATGCGCAAGCGATTCCATCACGTGCATTGATCGGAGCCAAACAGAGGTCAGGTTGAGTTGCATGGATTTGCTGCATGTTTCCAGAACCTCGGTCGCGCGATGCAATGTAGGAGTGGGGGTCGTCGGGGGTGAGGATAGTGAGAGACCGCAGGTAATAAAGGGGCGTGGTGATGCAGGATGGAACGGGCGTTGGGCGGGACGCGTGGTGTGGTTGCAAAGTGGGATGTGATGGGGTTGTGGATGCGTTGTTTAGCATATGGGTCGCTTGAACGGGAGGAGTGGATGAAAGGCGGGGGACAGTAATGCGGACTGATGGTGGTAAAAGAGGTCCGTCCAAGTATTCTTGAGATAGTACATAAGTTACGCCGGAGAAGTCTGGTACGGTGGGGCCGGGTATCCAGCAGATTGAGTCGAAATGCGGCCTATTATTACTACTCTCGATGCGTACTAGGCAGTTTACGGTCGCATGAGCCTGAGAAGCATCGCTCCCGTCGTCACATAGACCTCTAGGTGCTCGCACTTCTCTCGTCGTAAGTTCTTAACATAGTATATGGCGCATCTGTTGAGAACAGCAATATCTTCATGCTACACCGTGACCCCTGTCATCCGTTCGGCGTGGGGCGATTGCAGTTTGTCAATCCACTCACACTAGATCGTTTGTTGATGATCGACACCGTAAAAGGTCAAACCCGACCCGAGACGGCCTGAGCAGAAGCAATCAGCGAGGGAGTCCCAACCACCATGCATGAGAATGGCGTAGTGTCGTACAAGGAATCTGCAATGGTTCCCGAATAGTGCCTGCCTGCATGCAAGTGGCACCTCGGGCCGCACGGACTGGCGATATGGAGACACTTCTGACTCCAACCGTGACGCTCGCAATGCCTCAGGCTCAGGCAAACGACAAAGAAGAACAGAAACCGTGCAACTGGGTGGAGGTACGTCGTGGGGGATCTCGTAGTGTTCCAATAGCGCCAGGAGTTGGCGATATAGTGACAACTCGGTCATGTTCACCTTTTCGAGGAAAGCTAGACGGTACCAGTGTTATCCTCCGCAGCATAGTCCCCGCCGACTTGTGTGCCAGGTGACCTTGAAATTCATCGACCAGCGTTTCAGATGCAGGCACAGCGGCAGCACAGTCTGGGAAGCCATTGCCCTACTTCGGGCCCATGCGTATGAGTTCGAGAGGTCATGGCCTGAAAACAGCCCACTTGTGCCTTTTGGGATTTTGACCCGTCGGTGCGGCGCCCCTGAACAGACATGAGAGGGCAAATCGAGGCTTGGTCAGAGGCACAAGTCCGAAAAGTAGGTCGTAGCTCTTTTATAGAGCGCAGCACGAGACCTACCCGGCACAGGAAATGGTCTCTTCTAAAGCAGCAGAAACTCTCACAGTGACGGGCGACGTTTCGGGTACCATGAGCGTCAACGAAGATACTGGACGGAGTAGCTGAGGATCCATATATGGCCGGACCGAAAAGGAATGAATATTAAGCCGTAAGGAGTATGGGACCTGATATGGATTGCCATGTACTCATAGGCTAGTATGGAAGAAGATACGTGTACACGATTAAATTAGAAAAATACGGCCTGTGTACTCAAGTATTCTTCTATTCGGACTTTGCGACCCGCCTCAGGAGAGGGACACGCCAAGTGCGGAACTTTCCTCCTACGCACACTCTTCTCCCTGCTATGAACATCGCAGATCATGAACTTTTCTATGTAAGTAATAAGAGAGCCGAAAAAAGGTGTTTTCTTGTGCCCGTGGGGTACCCCGCTGGCAAGAACTGGATCATACGCTCGGTAGTAGTGTTGAAGGATTTTTTTACTGCACGTTATTCGATGACGCCGTATCGCTTACTAAGAACCTGAACCTAGCCACAGAGCTAGTCGACTGCTCCTCACCCGTCAGAGTGTCAAGTATCGCACAGATCAAAATGATGTCAAGTGAACGCGACAGTGTCGAGGACAAAGTATCACGATCGTTGTTACAATTCGCGTTTGTATCTCCCGCTTCGACAGTTCTACCGTCCCGCTTCTTCACGTCGCGACGCCAGCACCAAGCGTCACTCAAGAATTCAGCGACACAGCGATATGCGACTGCAGTGTGGAGCTTACACCTCCCATCGCCGGTGGAACTGTCCCCCCTTTCCCAAGGACAGCCACTCTGTCGGAGATGTCTTCGTGAGTCCATAACTCCGACCTCTAGCGATTTATTTTCTCTCGTACGCGTGCTGATATAGGCCTGCATCTAGTTGTGAGCCGAAGAAATGGAGGGTCTTCCCAGCTCTTTGGTGGAACTGGTCCGCAGCCACCCGGACCCCATCACCTTTATCTGCCGTCATCAATGGAAATACGACGGGCCATGCTTTCGCTTTCGACACCCGTAGTTTCATTGGATCTGGAGTGTCCAGGGACTCGTGTTACCTCGCCGGCCAGTTGTTTAAGGATGGGCCTCGACACAACAAGGAGAGTAAGCCATTCCTCGCAGAATTCGCAAGATTTCGGACTAGGTGGTACAGCAGATATCAGTACCATGGATGGTCAACAAGGCCATTGGGAAGGGAACTCCTACCGCTTCCAGACATATTCCATGACATGACGACTGGGTACTTTGTAGCAAGTTGCAGAACCTGCGAAGCGGCAGGAATGTCGCAAGCGGTGCTCGCCACGCAATCGCAAAAATTACTAACCCCAATCGGTTGAGCTTGTATGATACAGTCATGAGCCGTCGTACCACACGAAACGGAAACCATTCGGAAATGCTTAGAATTATTCTGCGAGTTGGCATTTACCACCAAACGGGCCGTGTGCAGGATACCTTGCCGTCGAGTACTTCCACATGCGGTCGCTCATGTGCTATGAACTTTTCTGTTCCGACAGAAACATCTTCACGCCACGCTCTTTGTCGACTCCTTTGGTGGCCTTTCCGGGCTGCATCCGCCAGACTTCATGGATGCAGTTCGTCAAGGCTGCGTATGAAATTATAACACTGCCGGCACTTCGTCAAAATTACCTCGCCAACGTCACCTCAGGCCATTTGTTGCTCCTTTTAGAGGTGACTGGCCGACACCATGACATGGGCTTATGCTACGGCCATTTATACCCGGAGGTCCTACTTAAGGGCATTGTGCGCCGGCATTTACCCCTGGCTGATCCTCGATTTTACACAAGGCGTCATTCTACGTCCTCCTCCTCACACTCACGGCGCTGTCACCCTCCTTACCGTGCACTTCTTGACTACACGGCCTCGGACGGTAACGCGATCTGCAAGACTATAGACCACTACCGCAATATTTCCGTGCGCATGTTTGGGAAGCGGAGTTTTGAATATTGGCATGGAGGGTTCTATGTCCCCGTGAGTGAAAGCACCGTTGGCAGAATTGTCGAACCATATCTTCCGCGTCGTTATGAACAACCAGTTCGTAACAAGCGCCTGATAAATAGTGTCCCGACAGAAGCTCGACGTTTCAGCGTGATCATTGACGAGGTCATGAAAACGGTAACTTTGCACGTGTCCGTGCAAGCCGATCACGCCCAGGTACTTGCGCAAGATTATTGATAGATGGATGCTGCGCGTAGAGCTACTCCTCGGAAAACTCTTTCGGTTGTGCGCATAGGGTCATTCAGTTGGCTGCTTCCAGTGCTTGAAGACAGTATTCTAGTTGCGGCACAAATAAGTGGAGCGTAGTCTAGAAAGCCTGTCTAGCTTTTCTTGTACGACCATACTCAATGCACCTTTCCCCTGTCGTGTCGCTGACCTGCTGGACCAGCTCGTTCTGCCGTTCAAGCCAGGAGAGTATCGAACAACGAAGCTTTATGGATGATTTCCAACTGGGCATGTTCTCGAACCGGGTCGAACTGTACCGACGGTGCGGTCTGATCTATTCGGATTCAGCATCGAATGGCCCCTGGTCACCGTGAAAGCCTGCACATAGGCACTGTTACGTTTAGGCGGTTCACTAGGATACCCCGAAACCGTCCGATCATTCCCGTCCAACTCGGCAGGGACCCCTGGTGGAAGGTCATAACACGACTTTAAGCGGCCGACATACGGCCTGGCGTTACTGTGCCTGAAAAATGTGTTGCGTTTTGCTTGCAACGACGGTTTGCAAGGTCAACATGAAAACGTTACAACTACCCACATCGGCAAATCCTTCGCCGCACCTCGGCTCGAAGCCAGCGCAGTATCTGAACTCTTTTCTGGGCTCGTGTACGTATACACCGGGAATGCAAACACTTTGCCAGGAGCTGCGACCCGCAGCACGATACTTCCGCTACTCCCAATAGTCTGCCCCGCGCCAACGTCGGCAGCTCCACGGAACATGCGATATTTTTACTGCTATGATTTGTTCTCTTCGATGCGAAGACAAATTTGCTGTCGTGGCCCGAGAGGCAAGACTTGATAGCGTGAAGCAACGTGAGGAAACCGAAGATTCCGGGGCATACCGCCGAAAAATATGTGCAGAAGAGCTACCTTCCCAGCCTTGCTGATACTCGACTGGATGAGTTTGGGGCCAACAATGAGAGAAACCTCATAGTTACTCTGGTTCTAAGCTGCATTCGTGATATCTCTCCTTTACCGTCACTTTCGCGTCAGCAGAGATATCGACAGCACTGCGCACACTATCTGCCTGCTTTGCTTGGGTCCTAGCTTGCACGAAATCGATTTGTTGCTCCCGATGGGCATACATCAGTCTTGCACAGGTCGGTGCGGTTCGCCTTTCAAATCAATGATTTCCTTGACTGTCCCTGAGGCGTGCTCGCCCTGTGGGACAACTACAAGCGTCCAGGCCGACAGGTCTATCTCCGAATTCACGTTTAGTTCGGAGAGAGAAGTCACGAAAATTGGGAAGGGGAGAGCAGCTGTCTTTGGTGGGCTGAATATGGTCGGCGGCGTGCTTGCAGAGCGATAGGTAAGAAAGGACGGGAAGCCAACCATGAACGAGGAAAGCTCGAGCAGAGATAAACAACGCGTCGCAGGCGAGGCAAAGGATACCACGCGTATACGAGGGTAGGGGCAGGATATGAGAATGGAACGAGTAAAGGAACGGGGATCGCGCAATTGTATCATAGTCACACGAATGTAAGCTGTCTTGCCACGGAAGCGAATGTTTCGGATCTGAAGTTTGGACAAAGAAGACAACGGGTGGGATCAGGTCCTCTTTCCATCTGATTAGCTTTCTGCTGTGCACGGTCAATCGCGATCTCTAGCGCCACCTTCATGAAAGAATGGAAATGAAAACATTTTCTGTTGTCAAGGGGCGGATGTCACTGATAGCAGGGGCGACTGTCTAGTCATTTCCGCACGCACGAGGAAACGGTTGCTATCCTCTGCGGCCAAATTCGTGCATCCAGCTAATCATCTATTTGCATATGACCATAGTGATACCTCTGCAATGGGGGGCATGCCCTCAAAACCTTGACTACCTTCTGTTGTTCAGAACTGAAATTCTGCTGTTCAACGCAGCTTGGAAGTACGTCTCTATATGCGCACAGTCATTTTGTACGAACCATTCCCTTTCAACCACATGCCGCGGTGTCCAACCAGCCCTTCTTGCGCCTCGACTTCCATATCTGCGTGTCTCCATTTCTCACCGTTCTCCATGCGTACTCCTTCGCACATGAAGTTCGCGATGTATTCAGAACGATCCCAATATAGGATTTCATTTCCTTGATGGTAGTTGTTGGCCCTTTCATGCTGCGGTTGTGCTTCCGAAGGGACCCTGAAAAGTTCTTGGCCGTAAACCCTACATGGATCCCTCGCGTCCGTCATTAGGCTACAGCGTGAGGTCGAAACATTGCGGCGGCCAGCGTATGCGCCAGCCGCGTTGGTCGGGCCTGAAGCGGGATCTGCGGGCCTCTGAAATGGCCTCGACGACCCGCAACCTCCTGTAGCCGTATGTCTGCGGCTAAGTGCGCCGTCGATTACACGTCTCTGAACCGTCAGAGCGTTCCGCCGGTAAGGATACCGATCTTGCTGCATTGAAGAAGGAACTGCAACTACCGTCCTCTCACAACTTCCATGGCGCCGGGTAAGGGCTCTGCATGGCCTGTGTGTACATCGCGCAGACTGCGCAGCCGGAGCATGCCCTTCAGGAAAGCACAATCAGCAGAATGAACAAACTTCACGGCATGACAGCTAAATTCGGCGACGCGTACGACCTTGGCGTCCTGATTGTCACTATGAAACGCCGTGAGACTCAGTAAATGCCGGTCATTCCTCATGAAAGCGAAAACAACGGCACGGTATTGCCCGACGGCGTCGGGTGTGCTATGGTATACGGTCTTCATCACCGCTGATCCATCGTTCGCCGGGAAGAGTTGAAAAGTACTGCTACCTGGCCTTCTCCGCTCGTGCACGTGCGCGTCGTCCGTCATGAAGACAAGTGGGGTATGATCGGTATGGAATCATTTCCGACTCGTCCCAGAAAAAGACCTCTTCGGGACGACTTCCTACCGATGAGTAGACTCTGTGCTGGTTCATGGATCTGATGATGTTCCTGCCTGCTTTTCTCGTGAAGAATAAGAGAAGGTCCGACGGTTTTGAGTCCGAGCGGAGCGGAAAAACCATTCAACCGGGTCTCTCTAACCGATGGAGGGCCGATGTGAGTACCACTGCAACGTAGGCATCTCTAAGAATCTCTTCCTACCTTTCTGCCTCGGCGAAGTGCTGAGCGATCAGGCATGTGATAAGTGGACCTGTCTGAGGCCTACTACCGTGTCCCTGTACGATCCGTATTTTCTTTCAAAGAGACGTAGAGGTGTTGCTTTGTTCACGACTTTAGCGTCTTGCTTCAGTTCCAGACAGCACTATGACGAAACATTTGGGACTGGAACTTTGTACGAGTTCATGTCCAAGCATTGACAGAATGTATCTAGAGTTGATGGAGAGATCTGACCTGCCCGAAATACTGACTAGCGGCGATTCATCTGAGACTGAGATTGGCCAACCTTCGCAACACCGAATACCCATTAACGAACTTCACCTCCCTCTGAAGGGTGTTTTCTCGGGGAGATATGGTGCCTCCGGAGACAATCTCCAAAACCGCAGCAAGGCCCTGTCCACACCATTCGGAAACAGTGTAACAGCTCGTTCTGCTCCGGGCGCCTGAAAAAACACGATCTTGTCTCACGTGACGAACGTACCGCCTGCGCCTTATACACAATGGGGTGCCCTACGTACTCATACTTTCCGCACTAGTGCAACCTGCCTTGCAGTATGTGCCGTGAAGACACTACCAGCGCGCACTTCCGCGAGTAAAACGGTATTCTGTAAGAGGACGGCTGCGTCCTTGCCGCGATTAACGCCTACAACTTCGCCGGTTCTGCAATCTCAATGGTCTGTAACAGATTGAGTTCTGTAAACACCTTTCGCCCTATGAGCTTTGCTAAAGTTCGAACAAGCCGTCCGGACCGTCTCCAAAACAGCGTAGACTTTACATCGGGCGTCCGCTAGTTGGATCGCGACAATTAAAGTTTGTAATTATTTTCGTTTCTGAGTATTTATTTTGTTCTCGAGAGCGTTGTGGTTTATTCCAACTTGAGTCGGACACTACGGGTGACTCGAAGTCGTGGTCTGAACCTCCACATATATACAGTCAGCGCCCCTTTTTGACACCGGCGTTCGAATTTGTATGTATACCTGTAGTATCACTAAGTCTCCATTTGAAATACAAAACGAGCGTTGTGCTGGCTTATCCATAGTCTGTGGGATGACTTCCGTTCCATCTTCGACCGAACTGCCCTTCCATAACAGCAATTGACTGCGTGTGATCAGGTTGAAATTTATTTGGCTCGTGCGCCGAGCAGCAATCGCTCCAGTTACAAGGTAACGCCGATCCTTTCTCGCGGGCATTCATTACATCGCAAGTTGGCACATGTAAGAAGACCTCGACCCACGTCATCTGTACTGCGAAGATTTGATCACGCTGTATCGTCTGGATGTACGCCCCCAACGGCGGGGAACTCCCCCTTGTCAGCCCCTTCGCCGTTGAGATTTAAGACCCTAAGCGCGGAGGTTTCTTCCTCCCCCTTGGCACCGTTCACTTCTGAACAGGAAGAAGCGTCCAGCCGGATCTTCAGCGCGCACTCGCCTTCCAACAAAAGCCTCAGTTTCTTCCGGTCGGACCGATAGTGCTTTTTGTTAGATCATACATCAGCCTCTGACTTTCCAACAGTCGCAAACTCCCGGATATTGGAGTATGATCCCTCAACCGCCACTGTGACACACGCACGGGAGCGAATCCATATGCCTGCGGTTGACTGAACACGCCTCAGAGTGATTCCGTCACTACTCAGCATAGTTATCGGTCCATTGGACAATAATTGCATTCCATGACAGGTGATTATGCCGTATCCCCGCAAGTGTCACCTCAACTCCCTTCGAGCGAGACAGAGACTCTCGTGTCCCACCCAACCTTCCTATTCTACCGTTGATAACGCCGTAGCTATTTGGCAGTCGGTCTCCCGCAAGCCAAGCCTTGTCCGCTTGAAAAGCCCGGGAATCCTACTCCTACCGGGGGCTCTTGCAACACTTCTAGACCTGCTCTATTGTCGTGTCCCTCATACTTTATCGGATTGAAAAGGATGGCGGGACAGTCGAGACAAGAAGTTCTCGAGAAAGGTAGAACAGAGAAACATGAGATATGGGAGGCCGAGAACATGAACAACGCCAAGAAGAACAAACAACAGTCTCCTTATGCTGTGCAGATGTTCGACGACAACGATCCGGACCAACTGCTACTCCATATTAGGGCCAGCATGGCAACGGTTGAGCGTGATATATGGGTATGACTTAACGGGCATCCTTGTACCCAACACGTCTCGGTGAAACTATGGTACGGCTCTCCATGGAGAACGACGCACACCCCGGGCTGTAGCTGCTTGCAATTGACATTTTTGTTCAGAATTGACGACACTCGCCCTTCACGAGCGAGGACGACGAAGACATGCATCGGCTTCGATTCTTCATGGGTAGATACGTGCATACCAGGCACCCCGACGGTAACGGTTTGGGCCTCGACATCCGGAAGACTAGCTGGCCTCAGAATATGGTCTGAATTACTCTCATTAATAGGGCCGCAGAATATGGCGCGGTGTTTGCCAAGTTTGGTAAGCGATGAGAGGGGCCTCATCACCTCGGCTACAATTTCCGCGATTAGTTTCCTAGCTGCCGTAGCCTTTTCGGCCGAAGCCTGAAGGCGTCAGGTACATCGCCCGACTGGAAACAAGTTTTGGCCGAGAACCTTTCCCTTTTCGTTGCAAATCCCTTGGACTATGGAAACGCATTAGTACAAACGTTGAACGACCCCTAGTGGACACCAATTGGGAACATCGGGGAAGACAATGGTGATGCAGCAAGATACGACCTCGAAAATGCCCCACACCCGTCTGCACTAAGCCTGCTGAAGCCAACTTGCAAGTCAAGAATAGAATAGTTGTGGTCCTTGCGAAGGCATACGCGATTGTCAGCCTGCCTTGGACATCGGGACAGCAGAGATATTTGGCAGGAGCCTACTCGAGCGTGAGACCGAAGTGGAATTTGGTTGTATCAGAAAGACTGCTTGCCGACAACGCCACGAAGCAGCTCCACAGAGACGTTCCAGGCGCGACCTCTCCTGTTCTCTGCTATTTGGAGCAGGCTAGTGGCCTTGCCGTTGCGATTTCACGACTATTCGCACGTGTTCGGGTATAGAGAGCAATGAGTCTCGGTGCCAGCGGCGTCGTTATTGAAAATGAAGAAGATCATGGAGGCGCCCAACTCTGTACTTTTGGGGCGCGGGTAACTCACGCACCATAGAACCGCATACGTTGCCAGAACGACATCTCAACTATCAAACAGTCCCTTGTATACTTCCTGCCCAAAAACAAGGGTGTGCCGGACGGGGCGCTGTACACACGGACAGGACCATCGCAATTCCCACCCAGTAGCATGGCATTTAATAGTAGTGTGCATGGCAGAAGAGCTGAGAAAGTGGACAGTGCTCACAATTCGGAGGTGGACGGTTTTGCAGACTCAGACGTCGAAGAAAGCGTTATTACAGAGAATGGCAGCCTCATAGGTATCGATTTCGACCGCCAAAACTGTAAAGATTCGATTGCTGTTCGGACGAATAGTAATGAAGGCTAGGACAGTAAATGCACATGTGACGGAATAGCATGGAGAACAATAGACATGATCACTAGCTGCGATGACATGAACTAGTTACCGCAAGATGGAAGCTCCATCGCGCGTATGACAGATTTGGCCTGACCGGCAAAAGTGGTCATGCAGAAAATAAGTTGTTCTGGCCGCGGTGTGGCAAAAAACAAACGTCTCGAAAGTACCGAAAATCTAGATACGTAGGGAACTGCTAATGACAAAGTCTGGGATAGTACCATCTGCATACATATGACAAGATGGAGACGTGAAACTATTCCTGAAAACCTGCATCCATCTGATAAGATCTGTCCTTATGAGTAAGTCGCTGCCGGTCTCACCAGCGAAACCAACCCGCTGGCTGAAAAGACTACCTTCGAGTTTCACGAGGTACATGCTCATATGTCGTGCATGATGTTCTCTTCTACTTCAGCTCAATTCTGCACTTCCTGTGACAGTTGTACCAGTTTCAGAATACACGATGGCTGCCCCTCTCATGATACGGCGGTCAGTTCCAGCACGGCTACAGCAAAATCAGAGTGAATCGTCAGCGTCTAACTTCCCCTTGCGGTTCTAAGAATAGCTGTCTGTATGGCGTGCAACAACATGAGGGCCATATGAACACATATTGACTCACTCGCAGGCCTTACCTTTCGGCTGCAGTTGGTGACCCGTCTATGTGAACCTGGCAGTGTTGCATACATCAACCCGTGTGCGCCTTGATTATCAACGACGCGATGGCGCCCTGAGAAGGTTCCGCTACCCGGAGGTAAGGTGCAGGATAGAACCTTAAAGTTTCAGTGTGGCAGTACCACTGTACCGCTTCTTTTTGGCTCTCACTAGTCTAATCCTGAAGACCAGCACTCATGAAACGTGCCATTCTCGATGCAGGATATGAGTTGCTTTTGATCTGTATTTCGTAATGGTCAGAATGTCGTCCTAGAAAGCAGGACGGAAGCTGTTACTTTGTCTTTTGAACTAGACTTTCAACATGGCTCTGTGAAAGCCAGTCATACTGTACATCACCGAAGACAAATCTCCGGCTCCTGGAAGCGCAGGTGGCGCATAATCCTCTTCGAACCTTTCAGCACACGGACATTAATTCTGTCGGAGTGCAGTGTAAGGGTATGGAACGTCAATGGTAAAGTCGTCGTGGTCTCACAGCCCATAGATCATCGTTTGCCGCCAAACTACATGAGGTGAGATTAGTAGGTGCTGTGTACTGCACGGCTAGCCGTACCAGTTGGTTTTTCGGATACAGAATTAGACGTATGTAGTGAAAGTAGACAATTACAGCGCGCGGCGGGACTGAATATTATTTCTCGTAGTCTGTGTTTCTGCAACCAGTCGTCGTACAAGTGAGGACTCACTTTTACGCCAGAATCAGAAGTCAACACTCCATACTCCTCCAAACATTGCAGTGTGCTCGAAAGTTGTACTTGCCTACTACACCGAGTGGAAGTCCGCATCCAGTTCCGGAATGACGATGATCAATGGGGTCTTTACCGCTGGTCTTATGGCGTAGAACCATGACAGAATCGGTAATATTACTAGTCCATGAAGAACTCAAAGCCGTAGAGCTTGAAAACATACGTACCCACCTTGCTATCGTCAGCGGGAAATGTGATGCAATCACTTTCCTGACAAACAGACCCGCCGAATAACCGATATTTTCTGCGGCTACTGCCTGTGGTTATTGTTTCGGCCGTTACAGAAGCATGCGTAAAGATACCGCAGTTTGCGCAGTTGGTAAGAGAGGCATGGAGCTACCGTCTATTGGAGATTGAAGTGTGTCTTATGTCGGGCTAAGGGCGCCGTCATGTGAGACTGCTACCTAGCGAACGAAATGTATCAATTCTATATTATGTCTCCCGAGTACATCAATTGTTGCACATGAAATCTAGATCACCCCCATCTATGGCACCAAAAGATGGGCAGCTTATTCCGCTGCAGTACAGCTTGGACTGCGAAAAAGGCCCCCTACGTTCCTTCATACTTCTGTTCCATCCGGATTGAGAGCCGGAGATCTTCATGTCGCTCGTATAACACTCAAAAGTGGATACCTGCCACATCCTTCAAGACCTATACGGACGTTGTCGTCATTTGCTCTAATGTGACTTTACTTGCACCAAAGTCGCCAATAGGCACAAGGCTCATCGATCTTGTAGAAATACACATATCGTAATGTAATTACGCGGCCCTCAGCTGCTACAAGTAGAACCCGGCTGATAATTCTTTCCTTGCGCCCGAGCCACATGTGCTGGTTACTACTCATTTCGATCAAGGACGGTCTGTTCGTTCGTAGCTGACACTCCTAAAAGGAATGGTCTTCTCGAAACCCGGACAACTCTCTTCCGCAACGGAGAATCTGGACCTGTCTCCAGGATCCAAGTCGCATCGATACTTTTGGCGGTGCCACGGTGGTAAAATTCGGTTGATGACTGCAGACGGTATCAGATAACCTGGCGAATAGTGCGTAGCACTTCGCTCGAAATGCCCTCCATCTTTCGAGTTTTCTTAATTAGAAGCCAGTAACGTTATGAGGTTGTGTACTCTCTCAAGCACTATTCTGAGTGGTGAACAGTTCATACCTGGCGCGACATGTCGAATCCTTGGGCCGGCCCTCCAATTTCGACGTAGTGGCTGTGGACTAAGGAGAGCAGTTCTGTGTTGTCAGCGCCCATCAGCACTTTCGTCTATTCGTGATTGCAGCCATGCTCACTTTCACCGCCATACTCGGCTTTGGTTTAAATTCATCGACTTCGGATGGTCCAGCACCGTGTTTCAATCAGACGTGGCCACCGCTCGCTGTGCATTAGTGAGGCCCGTCGTGGTGCTATTCTGAAAGCAGTATCTACGCGCAACAACACTCTGTTTCCGTCTATCAGGATGCTCAACAACGTCGTATCGATCCGGATTTCCCTCGCGGGGGTGCCTGTGCGGACTGAGAAGAACTGCTTGCCACTCCGGTTGACTTTTGCCGTCCGCTTGGCGAGTATTGCGGCAGGTTATGAGCCCTTTCCGAAACATTTTGCGTTGTCCGTAGTTTCTCGCTAGGAATGGAGGTTTTCTTTTTATGCCAACCTGCTCTTCCTTCTACTCCCACCGACTAGCTTGAAGTACTGCGCTCAGTATATACATATGAGAGAATTGGTGTTATAAGAACGAGTCCATTTGATAAATAGCCAAAACATCGCGAAAACGTCCGTGGCCTGTCCCCATGCCCGTACACAGCAGACGTACTTCATCACGCAGCTAGTGTCGATCGGTCGAACAACACCTCCAGAGAAGCGCGAAAATGCTGGACTAAAAAAACTACATGCTTGCCGGCCGGCAGAGGTGCCCAGTCGCCATAATCACCCCATCTTCCAATCCTTTAGTCCGACACTTTCTTGATGCGAGCACTACGAACGTTTGACGTCAGGCGGGTGGATTTTCTCATTATTCCTCTCCTGTATGTGTCCCGGCCTGTCACTTATTCACAGTTTTCGTATCCAGAAGATGAATCTGTCTTCGTGAAACTCATATAATATCTAGAAGAGCTTACCAACGTGGCTATACGTCAGCCAGAATGGTGCTGCGTCGTTACCATGTCGTTTTCGTCTAAAACGTCGTTCGCCCTACTTCCATGATCCGATCTGCTGGGCCCTGCCCATTCCTGAGCGGCGGCTATGCTCATGGCGTCTCTGAACATGGAGGGTCGGCCTGCAGGACTTCCAATCTCTAATCACAGTACCTCGGCGGTGGGGTCCCGTAAGAGAAGTGCGTCTAGGGCTTCTTACAGCTCGCAGAAGCCTGTGACTCTGGTCATATCTGTGGTTTCACGGACGTGAAGCCACGATGATCCGCGATGGCCCGCCACATCTCCGCCAATATGTGTAGTCAGCACAGTCTTAAAACTCTGTGTTGTCTCCGGAAGCTAGTGCGACGGGCCCCGTCCACTACACAAATATACTCCATAACGAGATCATGTCAGTAGGGCTTTCTCATTACCAACTACAATCGACTTAGACTCTCCAACACCTGTCAGTATCTGTAAATCGGCACTGTCATCGTATTGAAATTCCGCTGGTCTGGTGTTCTTCCACGTGTTCTTCTCCGCGAACTCAGTAAACCTAACACGCCCCTGAGTAGAATCACAACAGTGCTCATTCTTTCGGAGACGAATGTTAGCACCATGACGCTGCCAGGTGCAGTCGTTCCGGCTTACACGACAGCTCTAGAGTACGAAACCCTTGCTATTGTCCACATAAATCTACCCAATGCTCCCCGAAATACTGCGCATCGGTTTTCCTCACCGTTTCAAGCAGAAAGATGAGATGCGCTTGACGTACTCCATAAAATGACGCCCACTCATTTGGAAAGGTACATGCATCACAGCCAACCATACGCTGTCCGTCGTATTTCCATCCCAGTCTGACATATCATCCATATAAGCACTGAGCCGGTACTCAGTCTCCATCGTCAAAGCACCGATTTCGGCTAAAAGAGAACATCTATTTATTCTGTCAGCCACTACGATTCTAGAGTTGCGAGTGTATCCCCAACCACGAAAATGAGACGGAAAACTTCGCAAAGAGTGTTCCGGCTCCTACCAGTGAATGGTTGTTATGACGCGCGTGTGGGCGCCGCACGAGAGTACCACTGCCGCTATGTATTGCCAGTCATGCGGTCGTGTCATCACCCGCTTTTCTAAAATAAGCTCCACAACAGCTTTCCGTCCCTAGCAGGCTGTCCGGCACGATCTCCCTGTGTTCATTGCTCCGACTAAAATCTGAATGAAGAGCTAAAACTCTGAAGGAGGGAGCAGACTATCTTTGAAAGTAGACATTGAGGAACGCGCTATGACTATAATGAGAGTGTCCCATAAATGGGCCCTGCTCCACGTTGTACTGCAGCTGCGTAGCTGCGGAAGAACGTCTACCAAAGGGCTTCGTAGTACTGTACAGGATCCCAAATGAAAATCAAATTTGAGAACAGGAAGAACTGGCCGGCCATGAAGACCTCCCTTCTTCCTGACATCGCGGCCAAGGCTACTTTGGTACCACGGTAGCGAATTTTGCGGCTTCGAGCAAATATGATGTCCGCATCTACCCGCAATTCCTAAACACTGAACGTAGTCGAGAACATACCCATCAGTCCTTTGATGTTGTTACAACTGCATTAAAAACAATGAAAACTAGCTGCACTGAATACAAGTCTGAATCTGAGCGAATTTGTCAAAATAGTCTGCTACCAGCGGAACGTCGTTTTGCGCACGCTCTTGAGAGGAAGGGGGCCCTGGTTATAAACATGTAGTCTTTGCCGTCTCCTGCCAGCAATCCCAACGCCCGTTAAATCCTGGGGCAGAGGCGCTTATGGTTGATCGAAGGTAAGCAATATCGGAAGGTACTGCCGTGCAGCTTCAAGGCGAGTGCACGAGAGCATAGACTAGAAGTATGTATTATCGGTCAGCAAATCAAACAAAGCTCGGCTCTCGAGAGACCGATCCTTGCAGGTAGCTAGTCGGAGCCAGCGTACAGGTATATTGCGAGAAAAGTGAAGTAAATGGAAGAATTCCTCGACATCGGTGAAATCCCAAAACCAACCAGCACAAAAGAATCATTACTCCATACGAGATACTCAAAGAGAACGGTGGGCTCAGGCCATGTTGCTGATGGTATCTTAATGGAGAAACAAAATTGACTTGGAAGATAGCGCTCGGGCTGCATGCTTCCAACCATCGTAGTGTCATTGACTCGCACCAGAGGTGTGCTGTGCACGAACATACGGAGTAATATGTACTTGAGCTCCCCAGCAAGGTGAATAATTGCGAAGAAGAGTTACGTACTACCTGATGTTCATACCAGAATTTGCCAGTGTCATAGCGAAGCGGTGTGCCTCGAATGGAGCTGGAACATCAGACTCCGTGATACTGGCTGGCCAAGCCCAAGGCGTAGCCTCTACATCAGCACGAGTCTTCATCGTTCGCGATCTCAGTTTCTTCATGTCAGTGGTCGGCCAGTGCTGTGCGCCAGTAAAGTAAAGAGTATCAGACTAAATTCAGTCTCGATATACCACTTCTGGCGGGCTCTATTGATATGGGTAAGTTGCACTTTGCAGCACTAAGAACAATACAACTGCCATTATCATCTTGCGAGACTCTTGCGTAATTCTCTGGGAACCGATAAAGGGTGGTAAAGCGTTCCTATGTACCATTTCGCCCGCCATGTATCTACTTGTGGTCGCATCGTTGGAAAGAGATTTACGAGGTCACATCTCTGTCTTCTATGCCGTTAATCTCGTGTTCTGAACGGTGAGCTTGTATACACTGTCCCTTTTGTACTGCCGTTCGGGAGATGGGTTTTTCTGGCCAGGAGGTACGTCCATGTTTCCGATCGGTTTTGCACGTATTGGAGACCCGACGGCTGAGGCTAATCCGCAACTCCTGGCTATCGACGGACATGAAGAATATGATGAGTTTTTGAGTTACTTTGCCACGTAGCCGAGAGGCTACTGACAATTCAGAGAGAGTAAGTACATTTGCAGGCATATACGTCCATACCAGGTGACCGTAGTGCGCGGCAAAAGCGTATGAAGAGAAACAGAGGTCGTCTACACTGCGCCATCGATGGATTCGGTCGCACTGCATACATACTGACAAGCTAGCAATGGTGTGAGCATCGCCTGACCTTGGAATGTTAGTGCTGTGCAAAATTGGACCTATACGGCTACTGTACCTTCCAAGGTACTGCAAGAGTTCTCATAACTATATTCAGACAAGCCCTATACTGTCCTGTACTAGACCGGACCTAGTACGCCGCCAGATCCCTCGCAAACGAGGACGTGTCGTATATTGAAAACCTGGCTTACGACGAAAAACCAAGATAGCCATAGAAGTCGAAAATGGCACCAATAGCACGGAACTGAGTCCAGAAGGACGTGGCGCTGATCGATGACGTGCGAATCACTCAAGTCGTGGATTTCTATGGATTTGCCGGATAAACGTTGCTCATACACACTCTACGTTGCTCATACACACTCCATCGCCCAAGCAGAATGTAGAACAATGACCGTACACAAGACTGAGGGGACTGCGGAGAAATTTCACCCGGAAGACATCCAACCAGTGCAATATGTCCGCACCAACTGCGAGCCACAAGAATCGCCAGCATCCTCACTACCTAGACTTATACGTGTTCATGTATAGGAATAGGCTTCAATGTGCATTGTACCGTGCAAATGTATTGCGACACCGAACGTACTCGTCGTTACTCACGCCATTGACGTAGGACGTTTGAGTGCTATGATGCGCACCATTGACCATTTCGTGTAGTTATAAGCCTCAAGCTCTGGCTATTCACAGCTGACTTTGTGGCTCACCGTACTATTCCAAACTGTATCTGGGGTCGTCCGTCCCACTTGTGGTCTACTTTGGGAGTCCATTTCTTCCGGGCACGGGACTATATTTCTCTATGAAGCATCAGAATCTCACCTCCCCAAATCTACATAGATAAGTCTGACGCCCCGCTGAAACCAAACATCCTAACCCTTCCTACAGCCAATGTAGTCCAGTCACCTCGTGCTATGCATCTCGGACGCATCGGTTCAATTTTATTCATAGCGACTATGCAATTCCGTCAAAGCTCGGCATGTGGCAATAGTTATCACCCTACTTATGGGACAGCTCACTCGTTACTAATTTCTGCCTCGCTGCCGGTTCCATTTCATCATTTGTAGATTCTTATCCGAGAAAATATGCTTTCCGCTTTAATAAACATTTACATAATAACTATACTCGACTGACACAGCGTCCTGCCAGTCAACTCTTACATTCTCTTCCTGGAGCCAGCGCTACAACAGGAGCATCCTGTCGTTTGGGCACCTGACCAAGTTTACTTTGACCCGTTTCATCAGGCTAGCCATCTTTATTGCTTTCCGAGTGTTTTTTCGCAAGACAACCAACTTGAACCTCGCGAGCTCTTAGTACACAGCTTCCGCCTTTAGCAACACCGGAGAACGAGGTTACTTCTGAGTAAAGATCGATAGGAGAGGTAAAGAGGACGTCAAACTTTGCTGTTTCAGTCCGAGGACAATTACCTTCTTTACCTCGGCCTGGAAAGGTTAGGCGACAAGGTTATGATGAGTTGGTTACTGCAGTTTCGAACTACTTATCCAGTCTTCTGATTTACATTGCATAGATCTAGAGTACGCGTCGCAACCTGTGTGCAAGGAAGTATGCGCTACGTGAACCTCTTTCTTCAAATTGGTCGTATACGGTGTACGGAGACGATTCGCTGTCATTAACGGCAGTATAGCAATACACAGTCGTCACGAACGCGCGAATTACTTACGCGCTCGAAAATACTTTGCATTAGATACTTCGACGATGTATAATCTGATTCAAAATAGTCAAAGAACGTTTGGCAGCACAGGTTTTTTCAGTTCCGGGAGTTTTCCAAAACTTAGACAAATATCTGCAACCTGCGATTGGTGCACCGACAATTGTTTGTTGTTAGGAGTCCGCAGTTCCTGCCAATATTAGCCGATACTGCACCTGAGTCGCTGTGCACAGGATGTTTCAGGTAGGTTTCGCGCCGTACGCACCTTCAATACAGCCAGATGTTGATACTCGTTCTCAAACAACTTAGGCATCAAAAAGAGATCCTTGGTCAACACCGTCAACTAAAATTTCAAACGATCATCTAGACCTTCCCTAGAGAGTCATTCGTTTCACTTGTAGCATCAAAAGCTAAGGTTGGTTTAGGTGTATAACCTAGCGTGGACTAGAAGTACTAGGCTGGGAGGGAT
Source organism: Endocladia muricata (assembly GCA_032356245.1). Taxonomy (NCBI): domain Eukaryota; phylum Rhodophyta; class Florideophyceae; order Gigartinales; family Endocladiaceae; genus Endocladia; species Endocladia muricata. The sequence continues at coordinate 45,185 of JAUKWC010037609.1, forward strand.
TTCTGACGGCTGAAAGGCCAGGACCTGCAATAGCTGTCGCGGCTGGTGTCTGTGAGCAGGATTACCTGGTGGTAGGAAGTACTATCTGTGCCGAGTGTGCTAAATTGCTTGGTCGATACGAGCGACTGACTAATCATTGAGTGGTGTCGAGTAAGAGCCATTCAGCTTTCTGGCTGTTCCGTAAAATGCCTTTCCTGATCCCATCTGGTAGCTTATGTCATGGAGCTCGGCCGACTCGGCCACGGGCTTAGAATTCACGTTTGTTCGGGGCAGAGAGGGAGTTTCACCGGAGTGATATTCCTCCTCATAGGTGAGAGATGTTAGAACTGCCCTCCTTCTACGTGCTTAAAATTGGCTTGAGAAGCTCGTGAACGTCGTCCTTTACGGGAGGGACACCGTAAGTTCTACGAGGGTAGGCTGGCAGGGACATCCCGAACGGCCGCAAGTACTACTGGATCTCTCGAGCGTGAGATATGCATAGACCTGCAGAACACCATACTCTCCTTTCGACAGTTGGTCATCCCCACCAGTAAGGAACTAATCCCTGCCCGTGTAAGAACGAGAACATGAGCATACATTGAAACTCAAGATCCTCAACTTATTCAAGCTTCATAAGGCCGAGAGATACGCCGGTAAAAGTGATCAGCTGACTATACAGACACGAAGATTCCAGATTCGTTCGTACCTCGCGATGACGCATGTGAGCGGCGAAGCTATGGCCATCAGTAATGACGTCAACTTATAATTTCCAGTATTCTTTGTAACAGAGACGGCAGCAAACTGGTAGTTCCTGAAGCCGGCCTCTCTTCAAGCGCCGGAGACTGTCTATGAATGCGTGGAAGCTGGGAGGACCAGATTTATACTGCAAGATAGGGCAAGATGATCGAAACCGAAGTTGGGTATAGTGGTTCAGCGCAAATCTGTTTGTTCCTTCCTATCAGAGTTTAGGAACATCTCGCTAGCTATTACAAGGGTCTCGGAAAATGAAAAGCTAGACAGATCTTTTCGTGGTCTTAACCGGTAGGTCATACCTAAAGCGGTCACACTTGGACGGACTGCACTGGATGAGGCTGCGAGAGTGGCACATATCGATTTTAATGCTCTGTTTGGATCTGGAATATCCTCCTCCAGGAAATTTGCTCATGATGGGCTGAGCTCGACCTAATCGCAACCTGTGGATATTGGCAAGTTGGAGGGCATACTGCCGGTCGATAAGGAGAGAACCATCAACCTGAAGAACAAATCCTGTTTCACGTCTGGTAAGGTTGGTTGCCGTCCATTCAAGCACAAGCCCAAGACCGGTCGAAGCGGAAAGAAAGACTACATTGTCAATAACGTGGACTCCCGTGGAGTGGACTCCGATGCCAGTTCGGAAAACTAGAGAGTCCAGTAAATATGAGTGAGCGCACTCAGCTTGGACATAAGAATAGTGTCGACGAAGCGGTTGCAAATGAATTGAAGCACCTCCGCCGAGAAATAAACAAGCTGCGAATGTAAATGAAGCATGTCCTTACATTTCTAAGTGATATTGTTTGAGGACGCCACTACAACTCATGTAGAAGGGCGGTCAGAGCAAAACGAGGATCCTTCTCGTGTACGGGGGAGTAGTTCTACGATTCAAGGCCATGTTGGCTGCACTCTCAAAGCATGTATACCCTTTGCAGACTAACCAGCCTCAAATGAAGAGCTGAATGTAGTGAAAGCCAGAGTTCTTAAGCATGCCGTGTATAGACGAACGTAGTGCCCCGTGAGTTTGGTAGAATGCATCAACGGTTGTTTGACACTGTGGGTACGACGTTTCTCGTCCACCACTGTAGTTCTCGTCCACCGCTCTAGTAGGGAGGCCAGGGAAAAAGCCTCTCGAGTAATCCTTAATGGAATACCCTGGATCGGGTCCCATTCATAAACATCAAGTATGGCCATAGCCAGTGGCTGATATGATCTTGTGTTTCGGATGTCCTGGAATGTTTCCCACGGCCCTGACCAAAAATTACGTCAGCCGAGTTGTGAAGGCAAGTTCAAAGGCGTTATCTTTGGATAGCCTCTCGTTGCGTCGCGAAAAGTTTGAAATTACAAAACTCCCTGTCAGCAAGTTCCGACGTCTACTGAAACTCTGACATACGAAAGGTTCCTTTGAGTACTTTCAGCTAGTGGAGACAAGCAACGAAGAGGATGGCGGCTGTAGTGAGAGCAAAAAAGATTATGTATCAAGGGCAAGATACAAAACTGCAGAAGATCATGCTCAAGTATGACGAGGTATTTCTAAACGAACTACCGGATGGTCTTCCGCCGCAGAGGCCTGTTGATCACGACACCGAAGTTGACAACAATGCGAAGCCACCACCGTAACCAATATTTCTGCGTTCACTAGCTGAGGTGAAAGCTGCGAAAGGTTATGGGGAGGAGATGGTCAAGAAAGGGACGGTTAGACGTAGTAAATCTCCCCACTGCGGTTCCCAGTTTTTCCGCAAGGTCAAAGACAGGCCGTTGCGAGGAGTTTTTGATTATCGAGCACTCAGTGGAGTAAAGAAGAAGAAATAATGGCCCTTCGGCAGGATCAGATGAGATGTCTGACCGAATCGGGAAAGCTTGGGTCTTCTCAAGGCTGAACTGGAAAACTGGCCTTTATCGGGTCCGACTGAGACCACGACGCCTTGAGAAGACAGCGTTTAAGATGCATTACGGTCAGTTCGAATACTTAATGATGCTTACGGGACTGTGCGAAGCACCTGCTACATTCGAAATACTTTTAACCCGTATCTTTCATGGCTGTCTGGATGAGTTCTTGGTGGTTTTCGTGGATGATTTCCTCATATTTACTGAGGATGAGTAGTCGCATCTCAACCTTCTCAGAACAGTACTACTCCGACTCCAGGATCACGATCCTTACATATCGCCCAAAACGGGTGAGTCTCTGATGCCAGAGATGAACTTTCTTGTACTTGTCGTCAGCAAAGGTGGAAATCATGTCAACCCTGATAAAATCACGATGCTGAACACCTAGCCTCGGCCGCAAGCCTTGATTGACCTGCCAAGTTTCTCGGATTTGATACAATTCTTCCGACGACTTTTCAAAGACTCCTCCGGAGTGGAAGCTCCGCTCCAAAACTTGACCACGAATGACCTGCGTCTGCAGCGACGGAATCAAAAGCGAGACAAGGCTATTGATGCATTGACAAGGTTAATCACAAGGTCACCGATACTACTCGCGCACAGCTGGAACAAGCCGTTCCATAGGCATATCGTTGCGTCTCGACACGCAGTCGAAGGGACATTGACCAAACTAGATGACACTTGAAATGACCGTGTGATTGCCTTCTTCTCCAAGAAGTTTGCACCTATGGACACTTACTACAGTGCCAGCGATAGAGAACTGGTGGGTTCCGTACACACCTTAAAAAGACTCAGGTGTCACCTGGAGGGCACGGAGTTTGAGAAAGTTTCGGGTAGCCACGCGTCAGAGCCCTTTTTCTCAAAAGTGAAGCTTGGCACAAGGAAAGTACGTTAGGTTCAGACAATACGCAATTTCGGAATCTTTCAAATCACGTTGAAACCTGAAAATAGTCATGTACTCGGTGACACATTGTCCAGAGCTTCACAGGTGCTTTCCGAGAAAAATGCGTCGACATTGTTGTATAACACCTTGGAAAATTCATATCTCGACATAGAGGCTATTGCCGACCAATATGAGAGTGACCGGTTATTTGGACCGATCCGACGGGCGCTGAGCGGGGAGTGGTCTGAGATCGAAGTAAAGAAGTAGCAAATTGACATATCGTTGCCTTTATTCACATTGGATTATAAGCGACTACTGTATCGACCGAAAGCTTCCCATCCCGAGGCCATCAGTTTCTTCCATATTGCAAATGACACACGAGTCGAAATTCGCTGGCCACTTCTCGTTCTTTGAGACACTTCAAAGACTCGATAACTTCGAATGGGAATACAAGATCAGAGACTTCAAACAGTACGTCCAAGGCCGCATGACATGTTAGCTAAAGAAGGACTATGGAGGGTGGAAGGTACCGGAGCCTACCTCTCTCAGTATACTAACGCGAAGGTAGGTTTCTTTAGGCACCGCATTCACCATACACTTGCATAGGATGAAGAATGGCCATGATAGTATTACAACCTGGGTTGACCACGTGGCGAGGAGAGTCGATCTCACACCTTCTCGTGTCAATGATACTGCCGCAGATTGCGCCAACTCTTCCTTCTCAAACCTATTCACACTTAACGTTATATAGAACGGCACTGTGTCCGATTGAGATGCCAAGTTCACCTCCGAGTTCTGCGATAGGCTGATGAGTATTTGGGCGATAATGATCATGATGTCTTCCAGTCGTCATCCTCGAATCGATAGAGCTTCCGACGTCATGACCCGTATGGTAGAGAGCTACCTTCGTCGCTACTACTCATACCAACAGGGTGACCGTGACGAGCTTTTGCCGTCAGCTGAGTTTGCCTACACCTCTGCAGTCACTGCGAACTTAGGTATATCTCCCTTCGAATTAGATCTCTGTGAAGGACTACGAAGTCTCCATTAGACCTTGTCACAAGGACTGAAAGCTCTGCGGAGACTGTCGATGAGTTCAAAGAGATACTCACGACATCGCCGGGAGATGCCCAGTCTGCTCAGGCAGTGGCCAAGGCTCGGCAGAGTGCGCAGTCTTCTTGGTCGGTCAAGCACCCTTCGTATTGGGCTCCTGACAAGATGTCGTTCAGCAAGTCTGTGCTCAAGGATGCGTACTTTCAATCCTCGGCATTAGGTCAGCTGGCCGCGAAAAAATATATGCCATTCATCATAAGTGAACTAGCTGGGAGGAATGCTGTGAAACTCCACCTCTCGACGCACTGTTGCCCCCATCCGGCAGTACACATCTCAAGTACGACTCCATTTCTTGTGCAGCCTAGTGAGATCTTGCGGCTAGTCCCACCGGAACCCGGTCCTATTCCAGCTGATGGATCGTACTCTCAGCGCTGCTTCCAACTCCAGTAGATGCGACGTAGGTACGGAACTGCTCGAAATAGTTACGCGACATAATGTCACCGAAACGTGCAGATGTGAAGGGCTTGTTATTTGTGATATCGCTTTACACTGTACGACGATTGCTGAACTACCGTCTTGTCATCAGGACCGAGATCCCCAAAACATGTAAACGTTCGCCTCTCCTTGTTGTGTCGATGTATCTATTCTGCAGTTCGTTGTTTGTCCACACACCTATACAGCTCAGATAGCGCTGCGGGAATATTCACATGAATTAGTCCAGTAGGGTCAATGATGCAGGCCGGAGCTCTCACATACAATCTCGTCGATTATACCTTTGGTCTTCAAAGGCTTCGTGTAAGTAAAGACCTTCATTTTCAGCGTGACCTCGGCATGATTCCGTACTGTACTGTTGACGTCGTGATCGAGCCTGATGCACTCTCGTTTGAGCCCCTTGTCACCTCATGACTCTCTCCATCCATGGCTGTCACAAATTTGATATCAATACCCTACTCGAAACTACCTGGCTGATTTTCTGATGGCTCAGAGCTCTTAGGAGCTATTGGATCTCTTACTCCAGCGGCATTTTCCGAACTCTCTCCTGCTTTCACATTTTTCAGCAGCACTGGCATCATCCCGATACCATCGGCGAGCTCTCAGCTGACGATGGCATCAGTGACTTTCCTGGCGTCGACATTGGACTTCTTGACATCTCTGACGGTCCAAGAGACTTTCGTAATCTTCTAATTGGTACCATACATTCGGAAACACTTCGAGTTAAAGGCCACGAGGTGAGCATGAGTATGAACTTGCGATTCCACGATGCGACAGGATTTGAAAGTGCAAGATATGGTTTTTGAAAATTGAGGGTTCTCCGGGATATTCGGAGGATTTCTCACTCCCGCTGTCGGCGTAACTGCATATCTTTAGACTGTGAGAGCTACCGAAAACTTCGGGGCATCGCTTGGGCAAAGCGAAGAAGTGAAGAAAAATACCCTAATGATTTTATATTTCGACCTGAAAGTTGGCCTCACATGAGGCCAAATGTCCAATGGATACTATTAGCTGCGATATTTCGGAATTGTAACGGATTCTCAGAGGTTGAGAAGCATATTCTGCGTATGGCTTTGCTTTTGCTGGTACCACCATTCTTAGCGAGCAACATAAATGACTGACAATGGAGGACTTTGGATAATCCGATGGCGGTTACAGATGGAAAGGACTAGCGTGATGTATGTGAGGGTGAGGGATTTTCTCGTGAAACGACCTCCACCTACCTGCAGAAATTGCAGACAGGTGCTTTGTGGCGGTTTACTTTTCTGCAATTACTGTCACATCCGAATTGCTGGGTTTTGCTATGATTTATAGGCTCTATACGTATTGCATAATTCGGCAATGTTTATATGCAGAAATGTCCGGACGTACTGTCACTTTTTCCTCGTACTGTACATATCTGCTTGATTTGTAGATTCTGTCAGACTCCACTGTTCCTCCACGACCTGGCATTAGAATTTCGGAATCCCACAATTATGTACACGCGTATACATTGGTGCGGAATTGTACAGTGCAGGAAACCGAAGTGGGATCCGCTGCAATCTGAGCCCCGCTCTTTTCGATTTAGAATTAGTAATCTGAAATCACCTTCGAAATCGACCATCTGACCTGGAGCGGCTAACCCCGATTTCAACCATCGGTCGAACTGTAGTGAAGTAGACAATGGCCTCGTTGGGGTTGTCCGTGGAAAGATCGCTTACAGGTGCACGCTATGTAGTCAATCACTGGCAGGGTTTTTGTCGCGCGTGGAAATACGATCTGCAGCAGCATGTTTTGTTCTCGTTGAAACCGTACCGGATCACGACGTTTCCAAGTGGACGACGCCGGTGCCCACCATGTGTAATGTTTCCAAGGTTACAGGAGAGGAAGGTAGGTGTGTGAATGACGCTAACCCAAACGTAGTCAAGAGTACAGCACGACTGATCGAGTTGGACGCGTGCGATAGCTCAGCAATCCGATTAGCGGGTGAGATGCTCGGGTAACTTTTTCCTTCCGCTCCGTCTGTTGTGTGCTTTGCTGCACAGCTCGTGATTTGGCCCAGCTGAAAAGATTATAATGAGTACAATGTAGCTTACAGACAAACTCTCGCCCACTGTACAATCATGCGGAGCACAAACATGCCACGACCATGACTGGAGATAGCTCCTCATCCGCGTATGCGCAGAAAACGGTGCACCGAATGCGTTATCACCACACCGTATCCAGACTGATGGTACAAGCTGTATGCGCTATACAGCATCCCAATATGCGGAAGCAGCTGGTATATTGTAACGATGAAGCCCCATCAGCCTATGCGTATAATTCGGCCCACCCCCACCCCCCTCGTGTTCACAGTACTTGTACTGTCCTCGCCCCGAACATTTCTGTTGCATTCGAAAGATGCAGATTGCGTACTGCTTTGGCATCAGATACGCCGCAAGAGGAATTTAAGGGGGCCCCATGCAGCTTTGGCTGTCTCATGTGTTTCGTGGGGGCCCCGATTTCTGTTTGTACCACAAATGTTTCATTGTATTCGCACTATCATTCTGAGTGGTACTGTGAATGTTGACAGGTGTGTGTAGCAGTTGGGCGAGAGTCGGAGACAGAGTCTCGACTCTGCGACTCGGACCATCTCGACAAGAATTCAGATCTCTGTGTAGTGAGGGGCTTTCCAGGCTGCACAGAGAAACGAATGTATGGACGCAGGTTTACGATTATTCGTTTGATATGAAGGCAGTCTCCTCCGGAACGCCGATTTCACGCCGTTGAGAATGAGCGCAATATTCGCGTCTGCATGGATCCTCGACGGGCTCTACGAGATTTTACAGTCATTGTGCCCCAGACTTGAGAGAAACGTTCTGTCGCAGTTTCACAAGTACAGTACGTTTTCGTTTACACCTGAAACGCCAACTACGTACCTCGGGTTGTAGTGCAGGCCCCCACTTTACATTCCAAAATGAGGAGCAGGCGGGGAATGGAGACTTTCGTCACTCCGATTTCTTCCATCTCAACACCTGAGACAATAGCGGTTGGGAGTTTGGTGTGCGGAAGTGTGGTATGCAACAAGGCGAGACAGGGGGTGGAGTAGAAACGGATTGCGTATGTGTGAGAAAGCACGGGCATACAGTAAACATTGATGAATGGGGAGGGGGGGGGGGAACCCTGGTAGGGCTGTTGCAGAGGGGGGCGGAAGAAAGGAAGATCATTCTGAGCTTTCCCTTGTTCCACGGCGAACCGCGCAGACCATGCGCATTTTTAACGGTATTGACAGAGAATTTCGTTTCGCGGAAGGGTATGTGGGGCAGTTGAGATCGTGGATGCCTTTCCATCGATGTTCGCTGCATCTCGTACGCAATAGGAAGCCTCTCGCGGCACTGCTTACGGATGGAGATCCGGTCGTGAAAAAGGTGACTGTATTCTCATCACTTTTGACAAACATCGCAGTGACTACACGGCGTGTGTGCCAGGGAGGTATCGCGAAGACAAACTTCCTTTCGGACACGAAAAGGAAAGCAGGTGTTGGGAAAGTCGTGAGTTTCGGTAGGCCTGGGGAGAGGGGAGAGGAATGGAGATTCCGAGCAAGTCAAGTTGGGGTACACGCGGATTCAGGAGCAGCTGTAAGATGACGCGAAACACCTTGCCGTCAGAGTGTGTACTGTAAAGTTTTGTTGCACAGCCGAGCCCAGTACTGTACATGTTCCATGCATCGTACGTCAATAGCCAATATCGAAGTGATGCAGAGGAGCCGCCTGCGTTCAACAGGCACTTGTCAACATGCTGGTGTGCCGTGCAGGGGACTTGACAGCGATCATTACAAACACACTGAGCAAAAGGTTGCTCACTTTGGATGCCCGCCTTTTTCACACGAAACGAAATTTTCGTTCTGCACTCTTGAAAAACCGCACCAAATTCCCCAACTTTCCTAATATCCGACCTTGGTCACACTCCGTCAACCGCTCCCCTACGCATTCCCCTCTCGCGGCCAACCTCCCCTGTGCGCCCCCTCGCTCTCTCCCCCGCTCACTCTCGCCCCCTCGCGCTCCACCTTGTTTCCTCTCGCCACCCTCCCCCCACCCTCCCCCCCGTCCGTTCTCGCTTCCGTACACTTTCACAATCAAAGCCGGCCAGGGCGTCGAGCGCTGGGTTCTTCCTTCCTTGCAGCCTCCAAATCTGCCCTCAAACTCCCCTGCCTTCGTCCCACCCCTCGTGCCACCACCCAAACCAGCTCGACCACCGCAACGTGTCGTCAACGGGAACACTGCCAGTCCCCGCGTCCCTCACACAACACACCACACCACCCGCAACATCGCAATAGCCGCGGTCGGGGGGGGGGGGGGGGGGGGGGGGCCCCCCCCCCCCCCC